>PVHP010035366.1:5369-18568 GCA_004024765.1 Zapus hudsonius | reverse complement strand
TAAGGAACTTTGACATTGTTAGGATTACCTGTTTAATCCCGCTCTTGCATAAATTGCCTGTGCTGGTTTTGTTTATGTGTGTATATTGCTGTTTTGCTCCAACTAGCCTACTAGAATGTTACCCAGCAGGCAACTATGACTCATTAGGTCACTTCTGTGGTTGTTCTGGGAGTGATAAGAGAGCCACACCTGGCACATTAGGCTCCCACCTTGAAGATATATAACTTTTGATTCACACGTCAAAAAATACAACAATTAGGAAACCCAAGCATTGAATTAATTCAAGATGCTAAAATCTCTACATTATAATACAAGAAACACAAAAATATCAAGACAATATAATTCACAAAAACCTATAAATCCATCAGAAATGACCTTCAGTGAGGTTGACTTAGATGAAATGCCTGACAATTCAAAAGAAGGATTTTAACTATGTTCGAAGAAATCAAAGATGAAATCAAAGGAATCAAAGAAGAAAGCCATCTCTTGAAGGAGACCACAGGAAACCAACTTCAGGAAATAAGGAGGTCAATACAAGATATGAGTAAGAAAACAGAAATAATAAAGAAATTCCAATCAGAATTGCTAGAAATGAAAAACACAGCAAGTCAAGTACAAAACTCCATAGAAAGTCTCACCAATAGAATGAATGGATGAAGGCGAGGATAGAATTTGTAACCTGGAAGACAAGAACTGGAACAGTCCATCAAAGAGAAGGACAAACTAACAGGAAAGCATGAATGGAAATTTCAAGACATTCAGGACACTATGAAGAGATCACACATAAGAATTCAGGGTATAACAGGAGAAGAATTTCACTCTCTGGGCATAGTAAATATTTTCAACAAAATCACAGAAGAGAATTTCTCCCAAATACGGAAAGTGATGCCAATCCAGATACAGGAAGCATTTAGAACACCAAACAGACAAAACCAGGAAAGAACCTATCCTCGTCATATTATAAACAGGAGGAATGGGGGCTGGAGAGATGGCTCAGTGGTTAAGGTACTTATCTGCAAAGTCCCCAGTAGCTACATAAAGCCATATACACAAGGTGGCGTATACATCTGGAATTCATTTGCAGTGGCTGGAGGCCCTGGCATGCCTATTCTTTCTCTCTGCTCTTTCTCTCTCTGATTGCAAATAAATAAAAATTTAAAAATACTTTTTAAAGATAAAAGGGAGGAATGGAAGCCAGAGGTGGTGGTGCACACCTTTAATCCCAGCACTAGGGAGGCAGAGTTTGAGCTCAAACACAGCCCCCTAAGGAAGTGTTTCACCAAGAGCAGCCTCAAAGAAATACAGAGGTCACTAGAGCAGTGGCTCAAGCTGGCCACAACTTGTCAGCGACATTCACATGGTACTAGTTTTGGAGGAATGAAAGATGCAAGAATGAGGGGCTGATGGGGTACCATACCATGAATCCAGAAAGCAGCTGAGACCAGACATTGTGTGGCTGGGTCAGAGTCCCTGCATGGACACCCTGAGAGGCCACTGTGTGAAGTCATGAAGGGAAGGTGAACCCTAAACTGCACTGGAGAGCCCAGGATGTGGGAGATGCCAGAATAACGAGAGATCTGTTGAGGAAAGCTGCAGATGTGGGGTGAATCTGCTCCAAGAGGGAGGCTACCAGTAGCAGAGCTGGGAGGCTGGGACTGCCTCTGAGCCTGGATGATTCCATGAAGAGCCCAGATATTGGTCACAGAGCTGCAGGTTTTGGTGTTCAGCCTCCTGGATTTCTATTTTGCTTGGTTCAGTTTTTCCTTGCTATGCCCCATTCCTCCCTTTTAAATTTATTTTTTGTTTTTCAAGGTAGGGTCTCACTTTAGCTGAGGCTGACCTGGAATTCACTATGTGGTCTCAGGGTGGCCTCAAACTCACGGTGTTCCTCCTACCTCTGCCTCCCAAGTGCTGGGATTAAAAGTGTATGCCACCATTCCTGGATACTACAATACAGATTTTTTTTGTTTACAATACAGACTTTTATAAATAAAATATACTCCTTAAGGTAATGACAAGAAGTATAACACGGGCTGGAGAAATGGCTCAGCAGTTAAGGTGCTTGTCTGCAAAGCCTAACAGCCCTGGTTTGATTTTTCAATAGCGATGTAAAGCCAGATGCACAAAGTGGCACATACATCTGGAGTTTGTTTGCAGTGTCTGGAGGGCACCCATTCTCTGTCTCTCTGACTCTGCCTGTCTCTCTTCTGTCTCTCTCTCTGCTTGCAAATAAAAATATTTAAAAGTATAGCATAATGAATACATAAAGAGTTGTTTTCGCCGGGCGTGGTGGCGCACGCCTTTAATCCCAGCACTCGGGAGGCGGAGGTAGGAGGATCACCATGAGTTCAAGGCCACCCTGAGACTACATAGTGAATTCCAGGTCAGCCTGGACTAGAGCAAGACCTTACCTCAAAAAACCGGAAAAAAAAAAGTTGTTTTCATCATTATCCCATATTATGTGTTCCTTTACATTTGAATTCAGTATCATTCAAGTTCTAAGGACATGGGCAAAATGCAGCCAGTTTCTCTGACAGCATATATATATATATATGGAACACCTCTAGCCTGGCTCCTGACAGAATCCTTGCTCCTCTCTGAAACCTCACGACTCATTGCCTCAGCAGTTAGGTCTGCTGAGCTTCCACCACAAAGGACCACTGAGCTCAGTATGGTGGTTTAATTGTGAAATGTTCCTTACAGCCTCATGTGTTTGTCATTAAGCCTCACTCTCTGTCTGCAGCTGGGAGAGCCTTGCCCAGGAGGTGCGTCACTGGGAATGGGCCTTGGGCTCATAGTCCAGCCTTACTCTTGCTGATACAACCCAGCTGACATGATGAGATGTGATGCCCAGCCTCTGTTCTGTCACACCAAGAGGAAATTTCCTCTCAAGACTATAAGCCAAAATAAAACTTTTTCTTCTCTATGCTGCCTTTGGTCAAGTGTTTTGTTCCAGCGATGAGACATTACCTGCAACAGAAAATTGGTATTGAGAAGTGGGGTTGTTGTTGCTATAAACCTGACCATGTAGTTTTTGGTCTTTTGGAACTGGTTTGCAATAAATGGGTTGTTGAAGAAATTAGAAAGGAAATCAATAAATTTATGGAACTGAATGACAAAGAAAGAATTTGGAACTTTGAATTAGAGATGGCTTGCAATGTTGTCAGCACAGCGTGATGACATTCTGGTAAGATTTTTTGGGGGGTGGTTTTCAAGGTAGGGTCTCACTCTAGCCCAGGCTGACCTGGAATTCACTCTGTAGTCTCAGGGTGGCCTTGAACTCATGGCACTCCTCCTACATCTGCCTCCCGAGTGCTGGGATTAAAGGCATGGGCCACCACACCCGGCCTCTGGTAAGAATTTGAAAGAGCTAAATGCAGAGAGAAGTGTCAAAGGCTAGCTTATGAGGGTTCAGAGGAGACAAGGACTTTTCTGGGAATAGATAGTGTGATGTCTTGCTGGAGAGGCATGATGTCTTTGCCCATGTCCTGAGAACTTGAGTTTAATTTAAAAGTAATGAAGGGCTGGGCATGGTGGCTGATGCAGTCAGCTTTCTTGTTGCTGCATGGAAAAGAACCAGACCAAAAGCTCCTTGTGGAAGAATGGGCTTATTTTGGTTTATAAACTCAAGGGGAAGCACCATCATGGCAGGAAAAATGACGGCACGAGCAGAGGATGGACATCATCTCCTCTACAGCACTGCAAACAGCAGCAGGAAGATGTGCTAAAAACTGGCAAAGAGAAGCTGGCTATAACCCCATAAACCCGCCCCCAACAACACAGCTCCGTCAACACTGCCATCAGCTGGGGACCAAGCCGCTTGTCATGAAGCCTCACGCTCCATCTCCAGCTGGTAGAGCCTTCGGGAGGTAAAGCCTTGCTGAGGTATGTTACTGGGATTTTGCCTTGAGGTTTACTAGTCCAGCCTTATTCTTGCTTATACCCCCAGTGATTAAGGCGCTTGCCTGCAAAGCCTAAAGACCTGGGTTTAATTCTCTAATAACCGCATAAAGCCAGATGCACAAATCGGTGCATGTATCTGGAGATGGCTTATTTATTTACAAGAAGAGCACACATTAAGTTTATGGGGGACACCTGAATCAAACCACTACAGTGACACAACCTTTAATCCCTGCACTTGGGAGGCAGAGGTAAGAGGATCGCCGTGAGTTTGAGGCCAGCCTGAGACACTTTAGTGAACTCCAGGTCAACCTGGGCTAGAGCGAGACCCTACCTCGAAAAACCAAAACTAAGCAACCAACCAACCAAACAACAACAGCAACAAAACCAACCCAAAAACACAATGGAAGGGCTGGAGAGATATCCCAGCAGCTAAAGGTGCTTGCTTGCAAAACAGGCTGCTGGTCTGGGTTCTAGTCCCAAGTACCATGTAAATGTACCCAAAATGCTTCATGTATCTGGCATTTGTTGCAGCAGCAGGAGAGCCTAGCATACATGCAAAATAAATAAATAATAAAAATTTTAAAAAGCAGTGGCCTAGTATGTATAATGGAGGAACTATGAACAGGTTCAGATCCTGGACACAGAGAATGCAGGCTTCAGCTGCAATGGTGTGAGAGATGACAGCCACTGAGGATGCGTGGGCACCACAGAAGGAGCGCTAAATCTTTTGAAATGAGGGGCCTGAAGGAAGAATGAAGGAGTTTCTCTTCAACGTTGACTTTCCACACCCCTGGAGTAATTAACCTGGTAGCCTACCTGACACCATTTTTAGAGGTATGACAAATGCTTCTCTGACAAATGGAAAGAGGGGCCCAGGAAGGAATGGTTCTGGGGTTCTGGAAATGCCACTGGATGATGCAGGGCCGGTTGGAGGCCCTTTGTGGAGGCCACGGCGATAAACCATGGGTGCAGTGAAGACCCCAAGATGCATGCAGAACAGCTGGAGGGGCAGAGCTCCGCACGAGTGCCGGGCGCCCAACATGCCGCTGCAGGATGTGACGCCTGCCTTGCCTGCTTTCTCTCTTGCATTGGTCCAGTCCTTCCTACTGTGCCTTCGGCTTGCAGCGGGAATGTCTACTCTGCTATGACGTGTTGGAACTGTGTAACTTCTGTTTTGAGTTTTCACAGTTAAAAGACCATCCTAAGTTTCAATATTTTTTATGAGGCTGGGTCTCACTTCGTGCAGGCTACTCTTGCACTCACAGCCGTCCTCCTTGCCTCAGCCTCCTGAGTGCTAGGATGAAAGGCATGTGCTACCATGCTTGGCTCTGTCTTAGTTTCAGAACAGATTTTGGACTTTTGAACAGTATTGGGGGCTGATAAAGACTCGGGGGAATTTCGGAGTTAGGCTAAGTGCATTTTGCATTACGAGATGGTCACGGGGCAGTGTGGTGCTGTGAGTGTGAACTGTCCCCCATAGCCTCATGTGTTGTGATTAACCCTCACTGACCAAGATGGTCATGGAGCAGTGTGGTGGTTTGAGTGTGAACTGTCCCCCATAGCCTCATGTGTTTGTGATTAAGCCTCACGCTCAAACCCTGGAAAAGCTGGAAGAGCCTTTGTGAGTTGGAGCCTTGCTGGAGGAGGTGTGTCACTTGGGGACCCTGAAGTGTATCAGTCCAGCCCTATGAGTGCTCGCTAGCCAACTCACTCTTGCCAGTTGACGTGAGAAGATGTGATGCCCAGTCTCTGTTCTGTCACGCCATGATAAAATTACCCCTAGAGGCTGTAAGGCAACAACCAAAAAAACAAAAACAAACAAACAAAAAACCTCCCTCCTTCCATATGTTGCCTTTGGTTGGATGTTTGTCCCTGAAATGAGAAAGTAACTGCAACACTTGGTTTATTGTGTTCAAGGACTTTTCTAGACCAAAGTCCCAAACTTTTCCAAGTTTCTCCTGCAAACTAGTACCCACGGCCTACAAAGGAGATGTTAAAATTTAACACAGCAGCCACTCCACTTCTGTGTTCGGCCACCAACTTTCTGTATTGCTTACCTTCTCATTGCTGTGAGCAAATACCTGAGGGGAAGCACCTTAACGAAGGAAGGGCTTATTTCCGCTAACACTTTGAGGCCAAAGTCCGTCATGGTGGGGAAGCTGTGATTCAAAGAACTTGCAGCAGCTGGTCACATTCAGTCCACAGTGAGGAACAGGGAGCAGTGAGTGCTTAGCCTCAGCCAACTGGACCTTGGGTTCTCTTGTCTCTTCCTGAGGTGGGCCACCATCCTTACTTGGCATTTTTGTGGGTGCTGGGGACCCGAGCTCCCTTCCTCATGCTTGTGCATCAAGTGCTGTATCCACTTAACTCTTGCCCAGTTTTCACATTAAGATTTTACTGAATGCTCGCGCCATTTCCTAGCAGTAACAATGCCTGGTGTTGAACCATCCAATGGTCAGACTAAACAGGGCTCACAGAACTCACAAATCAGGGGCCCCAAAGGCAACAAAACATGTTTTAGGGGCTCAAGAGATGGCTCAGCGGTTAAGGCACTTGCTTGCGAAGCCTTACAACCCGGGTTTGGTTCCCCAGTGCTCACATAAAGCCAGATGCATAGAGTAGCACATGCATCTGGAGTTCCTTTGCAGCAGCTGGAAACCCTAACACACCCATTCATATTCTCTCTCTCTCTCTCTTCTTGCAAATGAATAAATAAATAAAATTTTTTAAAAAAGAACTGTTTCTGGAAAAATGATCCAATAGAAACAAAATCCATCCCAGCTGCTTTTTTGGGGAGGAGAGGCCCGTTGGACATCTTGACTCTGTATTGCCTGGCTTCCCATTGTTTTCCCTTTGTCTAAAGCAAGGGGAAACGAATCTCTTCAGCACTTACAGAGACACAGACCTTCATCTGGCCAGAGTGTTGTCTACACCCACCACAGATTGAGTGAGCGGGTTCTGGGAAGGCAGCTGCCTTGTCAGCCAGCGAGAGAGAGAGACAGAGAGAGAGAGAGAGAGAGAGAGAGAGAGAGAGAGAGAGAGAGTGCTGTAGCGTGGTCTGGCAACTATGAGTCTAGGCAGCCCTTGTCCTGGAAAACTACTTTTACCACCAGCGTGCCTGATGAGTTACAAAGGGAGAGGCAGCCATTGGCTGGACCCAGTGGACCCAACAGGCTCAGAGGTGGCCGGATGAGCGTCTCCCTGGGTGGGCTGTCTTCCTGGGTGACGATGGTGCTACAGGCCTGGCTGGGCACTCCTTCTGTGCGGCACAGTATTGCAATGCTGCTGCCATCACCTCTGGAAGAGACTACATCTGGAGAAGCCTGACTGGGCAGAGATGGAGACAGAGCTTCATGGGTGTCCTAGAGACAGGCACAGTTCCATTGGTGGCGATCTGTTTTAAAGTTCCTTTGTGGAGCTGAGCGTGGTGGCACACAGCTTTAATTCCAGCACTTGGGAGGTGAGGTAAGAGGATTGCTGTGAGTTCCAGGCCAGCCCGGGACTACGGAGTGAGTTCCAGGTCAGCCTGGGCTACAATGAAGCCCTACCTAAAAAGAACCAAAACAAAACATCCTTGTGGAAATACAAGAAGCTTCCCACCACAACCACCAAGCAGGCTCTGTTCTCCCAACTTGGCAGGCCTGGGATGCTCCACAGAGCTCACTGTTCATGCGGACTTCTCACAAGCCTGCTCTCCGCATGCTCTCCACAGGCAACAACATAAAATTCCACATTTGGCTGGAGAGATGGCTCAGCAGTTGGAGATACTTGCCTGCAAAGCCTAATGACTCAGTTCAGTTCCCCAGTACCCACGTAAAGCCAGATGCACGGGCGGCGCATGTGTCTGGAGGCTCAGGAGACGGAGCAATAATAGACACGGGAGGATTGGTGAAGCCTTTCCTATGTGCCCAGCACTGTGCTGGGGTCACACGTGCACTCTCATAACATCACACAGGGTGGGAAACTGAGGCACAAGCAAGTAAATTTCCCATTGTTGCTCAGCAGTTAAAGGAGATTGCTTGGCAAAGTCTGATGGTCTGGGTTCGATTTCCCAGAACCCATGAAAAGTCAGGTGCACAAAGTGGTGCATGCATCTGGAGTTTGTTTGCAGTGGCTGGAGGCCCTGGCACAAATGTCTTTCTCTCTATGCTTGCAAATAAAAAAAAATTTTTTTTTTGGTTTTTTGAGGTAGGGTCTCGCTCTAGCCCAGGCTGACCTGGAATTCACTATGTAGTCTCAGGCTGGCCTCGAACTCACGGCAATCCTCCTACCTCTGCCTCCCGAGTGCTGGGATTAAAGGTGTGCGCCACCACACCCGGCTTTAATATTTTTTTAAAAATTAGTTTTAAAAATATTGGGACTGGAGAGATGGCTCAGCAGTTAAGGTGTTTGCCTGCAAAGCAGAAGGACCCGAGTTTGATTCCCCAGTGCCCATGTAAAGTGCTTTAGATACACAAGGTAGCACATGTGCCTGGAGTTCATTTGCAGTGGCTGGAGGCCCTGGCGAGCCCATTCTCTCTGTGACTGCCTCTCTCTCTCTCTGTTTCTTTCTCTTTCTCTCTCTCTCAAGTGAATAAATAAATAAATAAAGATTATATTTCTTAAAAAGCCAGGCATGGGGGCTTGCTCCTTTAATCCCAGCACTCAGGAGGCAGAGGTAGGAGGATTGCCCGTGAGTTTGATGCCAGCCTGAGACCACATAAAGAATTCCAGGTCATCCTGGGCTAGAGCGAGACCCTACCTGGAAAGATCAAAATAAATAAATAAATAAAAATAAAATGTCACATTTCCCTAACCATATCCTTTCTGATCATATCCTGATCGTGCACTTTGCAGGGCGTTTCTGACAGGGGACAATTTCACTGTGTTGATCTCGTCCTTCCGTCTCAGACAGCTGAAAAGAGTGAAAGTTTGGTGGTCTGTAGCTGTGGCAACAAGTACTTGGACCCAAAGTCACGAAGCCACGGCCTGTCATTCATCAGCGCCACCAACTTGCCAACTGTGCGGTGCAGCCCTGCCCTCCAGAGCTTAGAAATCACCCGAAGGCTTCAACTGGGCAAGCGCAAAGCACACAGGCCGATGACCCACTTAGCCACTGCCGGTGCCAGCTTCTGGGGCAATCGGCCTCCGGAGCACATTCTATTGTCCCCATTCAAAACATTTTGTTCCCTGATGTACTTGCATATTCCATGTCTCTCCCCTGGGACTCCACAGACAGTTGTTTTTATTTTTATTTATTTACTTATTTATTTATTTATTTATTTATTTTCAAGCAGAGAAATACAGAGAGGAGAGAGAGAGAGAGAGAGAGAGAGAGAGAGATCACACCAGGGCCTCCTGCCACTGCAAACAAATTCCAGACCCATGTGCCACCTTGTGCACCTGGCTTTATGTGGGTACTGGGGAATCAAACCCAGGTTGTTAGGCTTTGCAGGCAAGCACCTTAACTGCTGAGCCATCTCTCCAGCCCACCCATAACTAACTTTTCAATCAGAACTGTGGGCACGGTCCAGGAACCTGTCCTTTACATAGGAGCCAGATGGTGATCAATCTCAGACAAGAAGTCACTCACTCCATTCCATGTCAAACTTGCCAAGAGTCCCTGGGATGGATCCTCCCTGGAATGGATCCCTCCCCAGCAAAGCCTGGCAGCCCAGCGCCCTGACAACCGCTGGCTGGGATGGTGAGGGCTCTCTGGCACCTCCAAGGCCTGCTGGCTCCCTTCCCTTGAGGAAGCACAGCCTTCCCTGGCAGAAATGCAAGGGTAGGAAGCAGAGGGTGATGGGGCGGGTTCCCCCTTACCTGTGGAGTCTGGGGATCAAGCCGGCCTAGGGAAGAGGAGTCCAGTCTGAGCTCCCAGAGGAGGGATGAGAGGAGGAGCTCTGAGCCGGAAGTCCCTCCTGCAGTCCAGAGTCCCCAGGGCCCTACATTCAGCCTTCACTCTCAGAAAGCTCAGGTTTAAAGTGGGCGTCTTTGGGGACACTCTGCAGACAGGGAGAAAGTGCACTGAGATTTCCCGAAGTTCTGAGAGTAATCCAGAAGAGGAGCATGGAAAGATATAAAAATGAAAGGAAAAGGGAATCAAAGAGGAACATTAAGAATATAAACTAGGGGCTGGAGAGATTGCTCAGCGGTTAAGGCACTTCCCTGCAAAGCCTAACGACCTGGGTTCGATTTCCCGGTGCCTACGTAAAGCCAGATGCACAAAGTGGCGCACCCGGGGAGCCTGAGATCACCTGAGTTCAAGGCCAGTCTGAGGCTACAGAGTAAGCTCCAGGTCAGCTTGGGCTAGAGCGAGACCCTACCTTGGAAAATATAAAAAGAATATAAGCTAAATGCAAGAGAGAGCCGTGGAAGAATTGGGGGAGAGCAGGCGTGGTGTAGACATGAAAAAGCGGAGGAAGAGGTGAATATTCTCACCAGTAATTAAAGTGTTAAGCGCTCTTGATGAAAGCAGAGGTTGATAAACCGGTTAAGAAATGAGATTCAGAGTTAGCTGTAAAAGTCTGCAAAATGTGATGTTCTGGGTTCGATTCCCCAGGACCCAGGAAAAGCCCAACGCGCATAGTACACGAGTCTGGAATTTGATTGCAGCGGTAGAGACCCTGGCATGTTCAGGGGTCTTGCATGCAAATAAATAAAAGTATACTTTCCCTTTTAAAAAATATTCATTTATTTGGAGAGAGAGACAGAGAGAAAGAATGGGCATGCCAGGGCCTCCAGCTGCTGCAAACAAACTACAGATGCATGCGCCACTTTGCACATCTGGCTTTACGTGGGTCCTGGGGAATTGAACCTGGGTTGTCAGGCTTTGCAGGCAAGTGCCTTCACTGAGCCATCACTCCAGCCCACAAATGCTTCTCTAATACCTGAATAAATGCATACTGAGAAATCCTGAAAGTGTAAGCAGCACAGAAAGCTTTCACTTGAGCTGGTTTCCTTGAATATCACGAAGGAACTTACATTGCAGAGGATTCTTAAACACAGAATGGGGAAAGTATCACGTGACTTTTCTAGCCTCTCAAGTCATCCCTGCTGAATTCACAAACATGAAGGAATATCCGATGAGAAACCTTGAGTGAAAGAGATGCTAACGTCTTCAGTTTATCCACCTCTAAATCCACCCAGAATTAAAATCTTTTTTTTTTTTTTTTTTTGGTTTTTCGAGGTAGGGTCTCGCTCTAGCCCAGGCTGACCTGGAATTCACTATCTCAGGGTGGCCTTGAACTCATGGTGATCCTCCTACCTCCACCTCCCAAGTGCTGGGATTAAAGGTGTGTGCCACCATGCCCGGCTAAAATCTTATATATGCAAAAAAAAAAAATCCAGGCTTGGTGGGAAATACCTGCATGCCTTTAATCCCAGCAGAGGGAGGAGGATCGCCTTGAGTTCGAGGCCAGCCTGAGACTACAGAGTGAGTTCCAGGTCAGCCTGGGCTAGAGTGAGACCCTACCTCGATACACAAAATTAAAAAGAGAGACCTTGTCTCGTGAGGTTGAAGGTAGGACCAGCAGGTGAGGCCGTCCCCTGACCTCTACATGTATGGCACAGCATGACCGCCTCCTCGCACACACAAAGACTTAAGTGAATGAAGGCATGAAAAGCTGGGCAGGCAAAGGCGCGAGGACCTGAGTTCAATCTCCAGCCCCCACATGAAAAGCTGTCATGGCTGTAACTCAGTGCTGAGGTGAGCAGAGATAGGAGGATATTGGGGTTCCCTGGTCAGCCAGTCTAACTGAACACACGGGAGCTCTGTGTTCACTGACTCTGTCTCAGAGAAATAAGGTGGAAAAGCAATGAAGACCTGGGTGTCTTCTGACCTCTGCACACCACTGCACACACCTGCATACTTCACATGTACGTATGTATGTGTACACACACACACACACACACACACACACACACACACACACACACTTCCCAAAAGAGATCAATAAAACCTCAACCTCAACAAGCGAAAGCAGGCTTGGCATGGTGGCGCACGCCTTTAATCCCAGCACTCGGGAGGCACAGGTAGGAGAATCACTGTGAGTTTGAGGCTGAGGCTACATAGTGAATTCCAGGTCAGCCTGGACTAGAGCGAGACCCTACCTCAAAAATTAAAAAAAAAAATCATTTGCCATGATCAAGAGATGCAGGTTCAGCACACACACAGAACTCCCTTACTGATGTTCTTCTCAGAATGAGCATCTGCCATTAAGTGGCTAATCGTGAGAAATGGTGAAATGATTTCCAACCAGTCCACAGGGAAAGGACGGTCACCACAGGTGTGGCGCTGGGAACCTGGATATTCACATGTGTAGGAATGAAGCTTGGTTGATATCATACACGGAAATGGACTTCACATGCACCAGAGACCTGAACGTATGTATGAGTGCAAACCCATCCAAATGGTCCACGACTGAAAGTGTATGAATTGTTTATTTTGGGGGTTTTTCCTGCAATATTTTTTGGATTATGGCTATCTACTGGCAGATGAAACCAGGAAAAAAGTAAAGGGGGACTACTGCTTAGTCATATGATGAGGTATTCCTTGCCTTTAAAAGTTTTTCATTGATTTTTTGTTTTTGATTTTGTTTTTCAAGATAGGGTCTTGCTCTAGCCCAGGCTGACCTGGAATTCACTATGTAGTCTCAGGGTGGCCTTGGACTCACGGCAATCCTCCTGCCCCTGTCTCCTGAGTGCTGGGATTAAAGGCGTGCACCACTATGCCTGGCTTATTTATTGATATTTTTTAAAAAATGTTTGATTTGCAAGCGGAGAGAGACACAGAAAGAATGGGTGCATCAAGGCCTTCAGCCACTGCAAATGAACTCTAGATGCATGCACCACTTTGTGCATCTGGCTTTATTTGAGCACTGGGGAGTTGAACTTGGGTCATTAAGTTTTGTAGGCAAGTGCCTTAACTGCTGAGCAATCTCTCCAGCCCATATTTATTGATTTCTTTTTAAATACAAAAGTTGTCCTCTTAGACCCCTGACTCCCACCCAATTCTGATGAGGGTCTTCTTTGGCGGGGTTATTGGTATTCATTGTTGGGACCAAGAGGTCTTGATCATCTCAGTTGGGGGAGGGGGAGATATGGTCAGGCTATTCCCACCCTGAGGCTCTTACTTTCTGCAATCCCTCCTTCCACAATGTTCCCTGAGCCTTGGCAAGCAAGATAGAGACCTGATTTTGTGTGGCTTTCTCTGTAGACTCTGGATCTGTGTGTTGATGAGGTTTGAGTGGCCACAGTGCCTATTGCCATCTCCCTGGAACTGGTTTTCTTTTCTTTTTTTAAATATATATATATAT
>PVHP010035365.1:0-18528 GCA_004024765.1 Zapus hudsonius | reverse complement strand
CGGCTTGACCATGACCTTCTGTAGACTTTCATTGCTAGTTTAACCACTATTGACAATTCTAATTTCTGGTTATAGAAGTTGATGGGAGTCTGAGATTATTTTCCAAATGTTGGATTCTAGGTTGATCAGTCTCAAATATTTGATAAAGCATAGAATAAAACATTTATGACATTTATTGAACACTGTTTGTGTTATGGTTAACTGACTTGAAATAGTAACAGTACTGGCTTAACCCTGACATGTTGCCAGACACTGGCCTACATGCTTTACACAGATGAACTAACCTAATCCTCAGAGCAAAATGATCCTCTTCACCACTTTGAAGTCACAAAACCAAGGAACCACAGCGCAGAGTCCCACCAAGATTCTGCAGTTAAGAGCCTGGAACCTGGATCCAAAACCCATCAGTCCAGCTCCAGGGACCTTAAACGACTCTGCAATCATGCCACTCATCAGGTTAGGACTTGATGACCCAAACCCAACAAAACACTCACAGCCGAGACCTATGTATCTACATGATAGTATTAAATATACATGCAGGAAAACTTAAACGAGTATCAGAGAAACAAGAAGCCATTTGTCAACTCTTGCTATGAGGAGGAACGTACTGACTTTGATGGAGGACTCTGTGCAAATGATTCACTTTTATCAATATCTCATTGAATTGTAACCAAAACACACCAAAGTGTACTCTCATCTCATTCTACAACTAGAAACCTGAAGCCAACCAGTATAGGGTATAAATATATAAGGGAGTCCATTATGGCCCACAAAGACCCCAGATATGACTGACCTGGAGCGCAGTGCTCTGTCTGGGATGACCATCTTTTTGGACTGTGTCAGTGTCTAGCTTTGAACTTACTGTACTGTAAGGAAGTACTGGGTTGGAGGGCTGGAGAGATGGCTTAGTGGTTGGGGCGCTTGCCTCCAGTGCCTAGGGCCCAGGGTTCAGTTCCCCAGGGCCCACATGGGCCAGACACAGGGTGGTGACCCTGGTGCTCTCTCTCTCTCTCTCTCTCTCTTTCTGTATCTCTCTGCTTGAAAACGAATAGATAGAAATATTGAAAATAAATGAATAAATAAAATAAATAAAAATTATTTTAAAAAAAGAAAGTACTGGGTTGGAAGCTGGGCGAGTATGTCTTAATCACCAGCAGTGTCTCCCAAGAAACCCTTGTCTCCAATTCTCCTGGAAGGTAGATCATCACAGAAGAAAGAACAATCCCTTTCTCTCCAGAAAAACGACATCCAAAGAAAGCACACCTCGGATAAAGGAAAGTGCTGCGTCCTTTCATTCCACTGACTTTTGATGGTTCAAATGCAAGAATTTTTCCACTTTGTTGGCTCTGAGAGTGGTGTCCGTCCAGCAGCACGGACTCCTGGGAAACCTCCTCTCCTCCATAATGACAACCTAGTTCTCCTAATCCAGATACATCCCTCCACACTCAAAATGCTCATCCTCCCAGAGTGTTTACACATTGCAAATATTTGTAGCCTATTAAAAAGATATCGAGCACATGGAGAAATAGAGGTCCACATTTGGAAAGCATAAATCCAAGGCACAAGGGATTACAGGCTCTCTTTATACATTTTTTTTAAAAGATGAGAAAAGTTTCCTTTGATACTGAACAGAACTATAAACCTAGTAAGCTGTGCATTCTTTTTAGGGTCCCCCTCCCCAAGTGGTTTATCAGCTCTCAGGGAACGGGTCCATGGAATGTTATGTCCTCTCACCTCCCACACACTGACTTTCACAATGGATGATGTCTGTTACTTCTCTGTGTTTCTAGAAGTTTTCAGAACCATCTTCCAGGTTCATAGGGAATGTATGTCCCTATTAGCTCTCCTGGGTTTTCTCATTTTTTCTTCCTGCAGGACACGCACTTCAAGATGCACACATTCCATAACAGAGCCCAGAGTACCCAAGTTCCACATAAGAAGTAAAAGCCTGGTACCTCCTGACCCCAGACTCAAACCCAGGCCTGTACCTTCTCTTTGGGAACCTGGAAGGTGGGCTTGGGAAACTGAGAAACCATTTCCCTTCAGAGCAATTCACTCATCTACCCTCCAGATGGCGCTGCCTCCCACTTATCTACTGTGGACCCCCTCATCCCTTCCCCAGCTATGCAACCCCCAAGGAAGGAGCTGACTCATCCCCAGAAAGGTGGGCATTCCTGGCCCAGCTGCTTGTGTTGAGCGCTTTGTCTAAACAGAAGACAATAACTTGGATCTGAATGAAAAATCTCCTTGTGATTCGCGGAAGATGCATTACTGAACGTGGTGAGGGAGGTTTATCAAAAGTTTGTAGGCTATCCAAATTAGTGATAAAATGAGCTGGTGTTTCCCTCTGTTGCCTATGAATATCACTCCCCTACTAGGAAGGATAGTAAATATGTTTCATTTCCATCCATCTCCCAAATATCTATTCTTGAATGGGTCCATTTCTATTCCGAGCTCTAGAAATTGAATCAAATAGGTGGGGGGAAGAGATACATCACACATCTCAAAAAGTAGTGCCTCAAAAAAGAGCAAGGTTTAACCCCATCTGGCCTGGCCTGCTTCTGTTCTGCACATGGATGTTTTGAACCACTACCTCGTGCTTTGACTAGCTACCATCCTCCACCATCACACTGACATACTTGCCTTTCTCCTTATCCAACCCAGACAGCCCATCCCCACAGTGGTCTTCATCTCTCCCATTATCCCCACCATCACCATCCACTATCATCACTGATCCCACCATCTTCATCATCTCATCTAACCCCATCCTCACCATCAACCCCACCCTCACCATCAGCTCTAGGATCACTCCGGTTGTCACCATCAATTTCACCATCACCTTCATTTCAGTTTCCACATCCACATCACCAGACTTGCTGCCAAAAGTCCCCAGAAACAGTACCACCATTACCATTTGGTCAACATATTCTTCCCATCCCTTCTACTTGCTCAGTTTCTGAGTTCCAGCAACCAGTCGCTCTTTATCCTAAAAAGTTTAATGTGCTCCTCTCAAACTCCCTTTCATCAGTTTCATATTTTCCCCACAAATGCTTTGACAAACAAGCCAACAACCCATATTGTCCTTCTGCTGCTTCGGCCTTTGCAACGACTCCTAACTAATATCCCTACCTTGAGCCTTGTTCCTCAATTACTAGATTCTTCCCTAGCAGTGCAGAGATTTCAGGAAGACAGAAAATCTGATCATGCCCTGATTTAGGAAGAGCTTCTAATGCTATTTGCATAATTTACTAATGGTGTTTGAAATTTGGTGGCATAAAACAATATAGTTCCATGGGCTGGAAGTCTTCCTCCAGCCCATGGAACTATTGCATAGTAGTTTAAGGTCCCTGGAGCTGGACTGATGGGTTTTGGATCCAGGTCTCACAGGGCAAAAGTCAAGGTGTCAGTAGGGTTTTGTTGTAGCTCTTTATGGAAGATGTGGGGCGGGGGAGAATCCATTTCCTACCCTTTCATAGCTTTTAGATGCATCTGCCCTCCTTGGCTCACAGACAATTCCCGCATCTTCTGCAATTGAGCCCCTCAGATTTCTTCTTCTGTCGCCCAATTTTAAGGACTTTAGTAATTAACTAATTATCTTGGGCCTGCCCGGATGATCCAGGCTCAATCTCCTAGTTTTCAAGTCACCGAATTTACTAATTTTATTTCCATCTGAAGTGTTTGTTAATTGTCATACATAGCAGTTTCTGGAAATCAGAGCATAAATATCTTTAACCAGTCTTTCTGCCTACCAGACCACTTTACCAATCACAGGATTGAAGTCCAAGCTTCTTGACAGAGACCAAAACTCTAACGTGGGATTTCCTGGGTTTGAAACTTGGTTTCTTTTGAATTAGTTAACAACATACTACTTAAATAGTAACTTTCCACATAGAATTATTGTGATAATTGGTTATAAGTATAGGTAAAGCATTTGGACCATAATTATATCTAGTAACTGTTCAAGAAGTATAGCTGTTTTTGGAATTAATGAGTAATACGGACTATTGGGTTTATAAATTCATTTACCTATACTCAGGAGACAACGGAACCACAGGGTTATATTCACATAGCAAGTCCACAAGTAGAGGGTCCTGGCACTGGTTTAGCAGCATAGTGGCATCAAGAGCAAAGAAAATGATTCCTTTGGCCTCTCTTGCATGATCCCAAGGTAGCTGTTACTTCTCCATAGTCACCATTTCCTAAACAAAGCAGGGCAGGGACCTTGCTAAACAGAAGACGATCCACTTCTTCTCAAGAAGGAAGCCACTGTCGCAGAGCTCTCACAGACACATTCCACTTGAACTCTTACATAACAGACTAAGAAAGAGGATGTTTCATTTTTCAGCCTTTAATGGAGGGTTGGCATAGGGAAGCACTTGTTGCCACACTGTGCTCTTCATGGTCTGTTCCTATAATGCGCCTTCATCTCCCTCCTGTATCATTCACAGGAGTCTTGATGTAGTCTATCCCGTGGGCTACTGTGAAGACCCAATCCCTGTTTTCAAAAGGCCTTTAGCCTAAGGAGCAGATAGATAGGTAAGGAGGCAATTAACATATAATGCCATTGGTGTGAAGAAAGTTGAAAGCACCGAATACCAGCGTGATCACCTGCCTAGCTTTAGGAAAGTCAAGGATGTCTTCCCCATAAAGCATCATCTAAACCAAGACATGCAGGCCCTGGAAGAACCCTCCAGGTAAGTCTAGGGGAGGGAAAATGAGGGTGTTTGGGGAGGAAGATTCCAAAGGAGGGAACAGTGGGGGGGAGTTGATTTTGAGTCATCTCTCACATAAAACTTAAAGGTTGAAACACCAAAAACTAAAAGGATAAGGTACTACTGAACAAACACAGCCATGCATAGCCCTTCTATAAATTCACACATTTGTCATTCCTCAGGAAATGAAGAGCACAGCCTCTGTGGACAGATGGGCAGAATACTTCTTAAGTCTATTTTATTTTCTGTTGCTGGAATTGAGTAACCCAGACTGGGTAATTTATGAAGAAAAGAGATTTCTTGGGCTCTTGAGTCTGAGGGTTGAAAGTACAAGATATTTTGCAAGCCTGTGCTTGGTCTCTGGGGAAGGCTCAGGGCATCCTCACATGACAGGTGCATCAAGACTGGCACTCAGGTCACCTTGCTCTTATGAAAGAACCACTAATGCCATCAGTCATGGGGGTTCCACCATCATGATGCCATCTAATTCTGATGACTCCCCAAAGATAATACTTCCAAATATCATTTGCATATGAATTGGGGAAGGTAAGTTTCCAACACTTGAGTTTCTGGAAGACAAACTCAAACAAATTCTATGATGTTTGATTGACTTTGGCAAGTTGTTTAATTTATTATTTTTATTGATTTTCAAGGGGAGAGAGAGAGAGAGAGAGAGAGAGAGAGAGAGAGAGAGAGAGAGAGAGAGAGAGAGAGAGAGAATGGGCGTGTCAGGGCCTCTAGCCACTGCAATGGAACTTCAGATTCATGTACCACTTTGTGCATCTGGCTTTCCGTGGGTACTGGGGAGTGGAACCTGAGAGGGGTCAGGCAAGCACCTTAACCTCTGAGCCATCTCTGCAGCCTGACTTTGGCAAGTTATTGTATTCCCTCAGCTTTGGTCTCACCAAGAGGCCAAAAGCATTAATATGAGTTCCATAGAGTTAGTTCAAGAAGTGAACGCAAGGGTTGAAATGGATGGCTTAGCAATAAATAAAAGCAAGAGATGGATTATAATTGATGGATAGACACAACTCAGGGGAGTCTCGACACTCTAAAAAGCCATACTGTAAGGATGGCACACACCTGGGAACATAGCAGCATCTTCCTCCCTCCTCATCCTCATGCCAGGGAGCTCATATAAGGAGCCAGGGAAACGAGTAGGTTAATAGCATAGGCCCATGTGAGGTCGAAGTGCTAATGAGAACCTCACATCTTAAGAAGTCAGCTTTCCTCTCTACAACTATATTGAACTGTAATTAATAAGAACTTGGGATATGAAACAAATTCTATCCCATTCCAGATTTTATTTGAAAAAGCACTCGAGGTAACAGGGTTATAAAAGTTATGTGGATGCATTTTTATGCTACTATTACTCTCTGGAATTGGTTTCCAGCCACGTAGAAAAAAAAATGTGAGTGTGAACATGAATGAATTCTTCTTTTTTTTCTGTTGATTGCTTCGGCTGAACCCAGAGCTGGACAGCCTGCTTCACAGGCTCCGTAAGTTCCATTTTGTGGTTTCAGGCTGTCAGGAGGTCACTCACTGATGACTCAGACATGCTGGCCTGAAGGTATTTATGTGATCTCCCGAGTCGGCAGAAAACCTGCCCTTGGAACAAGGCATCCCTGCTCTTGATGGCTTCAAGCTCTGCAATGGGGGGCTGACCTGACAGCTGCTTGTCCTGAGGGAGAAATAAAGGAAACTGGTGAAACACATGCTATTTTCATGAATTCCCACTCATCTGCTGTTACAAAATTCAGCGGAGACCCTGACAATAAAGGTTAGACTTGCAGTGTCACAACAGAGAGGAAAGGAACTTGAACTTGCCTTCAGCATACCAAACAGACTCCGCTTCACAAGAGGTGCGACTCCCCGAACCATCCTAGGTGCATCATGAAAAAACTATCAATGGGCATTCGTCAGGATTCATATTTACGGCATGCGGTTTTCATTGAGAGGGCAACCCAGATATAGCTTTGCAGAAAGTTCTGGGTTTTGGAGCTGTCTTTATCAATTGTCTTTTACCAAATATTCGATTTTCAGATGTTTACAGATACACCAGGAAAATACTTTCAAATTGTTCACAAGAATGGCATCCAATGGGGGAAGGAACTCGAAACGGAATGCTAATGAAAACTCTTGTGTTTCATGTAGAAAAATATTCTAAAATGGTGAAAAAAAGTCCTTCTGCCCAAATTTACTGAAAAAGAATAATTGATCTGTTGTTGGGAATGAATTATCTCATTGACCTTCTCTTCCCACTCCTAATTTGGGCAAAAGCCCCATATCAAATGCATTAAATCAGAGTTTAATCATTTTTTAAAAGTAGGTGTAGTTTTGAGAGCTATAAAAAAAAAAAGGAGAGAAAGAAAAAAAGAAAGAAATTCCCAATGCAATGACACAAGTATTTTTGTGAGTCAATTGTTATTTCAGGGCTTGATGATAACTCCTCATCTTGAGGAAAAATGAAGCTAATTGAAACAAACTCAGTACTTTATAGGAATGCCATTTGAATACAGTGCACTGCCATTCCAAAGTGACATGGAAAACAAGGCTGTTCTCAACAACACCATGGTTTCTCAGTTTTATGTATTTTTTAATTTCCTCTATGGAAAATCTGGTCTTCATAAAAGAACTGCTAGAGAAAAATGTGGAAAAAGTTGATTCATTCCATATTTACATTCTTTCTGGTACCTGGACGTGAACCAAATGCAAAAGTATGCCAAAAAAGAAGTTAGTTAAGTCATTTAGAAAACTCATCTTCCCCCAGGCCAAAGGACAAAGTGCCCTGGGAAAGGCCTTCCTTGATAATGTAAAACACCCTTCTGCCTAATGAGATCTGGCTTCCTAACCTTTCCCCAGCCTTCTAGGAGGTCAGCCCCAAGGAATGGCTGATTTTCCTTCCCGTACAATCTACCCCACAAACCACCGCCAACCTGGGAGTTAGTACCATCCAAATCCCAAGATTTCTTCTCTGATATTTGAACAGATCAAGGCACGTGTACAGATGGGTTCAAGAGCAAAGAACCTCAGCGTTTCATTACAAGTCGCCCTGATCTTGCTAATGCTCTTTCTGGCCTGACCTGCTAATGTTATTTCCATCTCACTTTGAAGAGCTGAGCAAAATAAAAGCAAGGTGTCTCGCTCACCAGTGGGGCGAAGGCAGCTGGCTTCATACCTTGCAGATGGATTTCCCATCCTGCTTGTCATTAACAGCTTCGTTTCATTTTATCTGTGATAAAAACAATTGAGAAGCATGGAAATGACATTACAGTTCAGTTATCCAGAAACACCCACAACCGTGTGAAAGCCGGTACACAACTGCCTTTTTCTCTTTGAAAATCCGTGATTTCACCTTGGTCACAGAGCAACACAGGTCACGGCTTTTGATTTGTACAGGTGACAAAATTTCATTTAGCACAAAACAACCTTTCAAAATGATCACATAGAAACCAGGAAAGGAAGAGAAAGAAATCTGGTCCCCAAGTTGGTGGTCAAGCCATGAAAATTTGATGGCTTTTAAGTATGCCAATCAAAGGGCTCTTCCTGGGGTCAATATCACAGGGCCTCAGAGATGTGTTGTCTGGTGTATTAGCTGGGTGTGAAGTCATTTCTTTTACCAATACACTGTAGTGCTTCTTGCTCTAGCTGGACCAGCTTCCTTTCATGTTTTTCTTCATTCACCCAAATAACAATATACAGCTGAAAGAAAATGATATACATCCATAAACTGTGGATTTCTGAATCTAACTCATGCCATTGGAAACATCTCGTTATCATCTGCTCATGGTGAAACCATAGACTAAATGGTCCTTGACATTCCCTCCAACACTAAAGAATCCATGACTCCGTTAACTCACTCACTGATGCATTCAGACTCACATCTGAATCTTATATGTGCCAGACACAGAGCAGCACTGATTCATCCTTCAACATCCAGATCATATTTAACCTCTTTCACCAGAGAAATCTTAGCCCAGATGTCTCATCCAAGGTCATTAGTCCAACCCACGAGACTTGTCCCACAGACACTTCTAACTCAACCTAAATCATTTATCACCTGCCCACCATTACCTGACCCTCCTCTTCTTTTTCCCCATCTTGGAGAGAGGAAGCCTTCATTTCCTATGCCAGAAACCAGGAGTCATCCTTAGCTCTTTTCCTCCCTTCAGTTTCTACACTCAGACACCAACTATTGCTTATTCCTCTTGTGGTTATCTCTGCTCTCCCTCCCCTTCTCTGTAGTCCTGACCTCCAAATCCATCCATCACGCTGCATCCAGAACAACCTACCTAACCATATGGCTTCCTTTACTGAGGTTTTCCAATAGACTCATTTCCTACAGGACCAAGTTCAAAATCCTGAGCATAGTGGATTAGGAAGAACATTCAGGATTCCCCCATGCCTTCAACATCACTTCTCTCCATCAGATCTCAGAAAATCCAAGGCACGCTTCTAAAGGTTCCCTGGATTTGGTGTATTTTCATAGTTCTGAGAACTTGTATGTCATGTCTTCCCCTGCTTGGTAGCTGTCTCCTCATCTCCCATCCCAACCCCTTCTCTCAACTCTTGGTGAAGTTCAAGATTCATTGTAGATGCCATCTACTCTGATGAGCCACCAGGTGTCTTTTTAATTATTTTTTAATGAAATAATTTTGAAGATTATTGAGACTCACAGGCAGCTTTAAGAAATAATAGAGATTCCTTATGCCCTTAAGCCAATTTTCCAATGAAAGTAACATCTTAAAAAAACTATAGATTTCAATGTGACATCCAGGACATCGATACTGTTAAAGGCAAGAAAAAGAGCATTTACATTACAGAAGTCCGTCATATTGCCATTGTGATGGTTAAGTTTTGTTGTCAACTTGATCTGTTTAGCGATCTTGGGTGGGTCTCTGAGTTTGTTTTCAGGAAGGCAGCCTCTCAGTAGGGGCAGGATATAAGGATGCTCAGAGGAGCTAGAAAATAACATCCTTGCTGGGGAGGGCTGTGCAGGAAAGAAATTCCAGAGACTCAAGAGTAAGTCAAGTCTGGAAAAGGGTTACAAGATCCACTCTAAGGGAAAGGGGAAGGAAATTTCTCTCTTCTCTCATGCCTCTGTGTGTGTGTGTGTGGAGGGTGCTGGTGACGGGTTTTTCTCTCTCTGTTTGGACCTATGAAAGGGGACCAACTTCTTTCACCATTATGGAACTTCCCCAGGGTCTGTAAGTTCAATAAATCCCTTCCTGACATAACTTCCAGGTTTGGAGGTTCATCCAGAAGCCTGTGGTTATGACAGCTGTTATGTAGCAATGTCTTTTGCTCCCACACTCACCTTCCATATCCACTCCATGCCTATAACTCTATCATTTTATACAATACATAACACTTTAGGATTGTCTTTCAACTCAGCATAATTTTCCAGACTGTTACATGTATTGATACCTTATCCTTGAGTATCAATCACTGCAGCTGTGTGAAAATCTTGAAGTCAGATACACTGATTCCTCTCACTTTAGTCTTCATCTTTTAAAAAATTTTAACTGCTTAAGTCCCTTTAATTTTCATCTAATTTTTTGCGTACTCTTACCTATATTTTTAAGAAATCATGCTGGGGTCTTTGTAAGAATTGTATTAAGCTTGTATATTAGTTTGGGGGAACTTTACAGTTTTGCTATATTGAGTTTTCTAATCTATGAACATAGTATGTCTCCATTTTAAAAAAATGATGTATTTCATTAGCACTTTGTAATTTTCTTTTTTTCATTTTAAACATTTTATTGGCTTAAAATTATATATATTAACACAACATGCTCAGTATCATAGGTTATTAGATATAGCCACTGAATCCATGATGGCATTTCCTTTTATGCATTAGTTATTCTCCCCCCCCCCCATGACACTTACATTCTTTCCACTCCCTCTTCCACAAATTTCTCTGAGTCATAGTGGGTGAATTCAAATTTTCCATAGTTATTGGGTTTGCAAAAGTCTCTAAATTTGTGTTTTGGACAATTTTGGACACCCTCAGTACCTCTCTCCATTGTCCTTCTGTAGGTTATCTGCCTTGCTGTGGGAATAGATGTTCTGCGCATAATCCCAATTCCTTTGAAGTTATGTTTGGGCTCTACATTGATCATCTCCTGCTTGGGTGTCCCTCATCACATCAGGCCCCCTTGGTGGAGTTCCTTTATCCCCGGTTCTCATTGCCTTCTGAAAGATACAGTCTCCAGCGGAGAGTGAGATTATTCTTGGTCAATTGAGACAAATATTGCTAGGTTGGTGAGCATTTGGAGGGTGTAGCCTTTCTGAGGACCTATGATTAGTGAGGACTTCCCCACAGAGATGGGGTTCTTGGTTCCCATTCAAGGTTGCCTTGGGTCCCTGTACCAGTCAGGGGTTTCCTGCCTCTGAGCGGAGCTCATAGTCAATTAGCCAGCTGTTGATTCCCCACCTAGGATGGGTGCCACTATTGCACAGATGGGCACTTCTTGATTTGCTTATCTGTGCAATATCAATATACATGGTTTGTTAGGGTTACGTCTAAATTTTTTGTGGCAGGGTCATTGCAACAGGTATTATATTTTGTTGGTCTTTAGCATGTATAGCATGGTGTGTATGCATTTGTGCATATGTAAATGAAGGCATGTGGAGACCAGAAGTTGATGTCAGATGTCATCCTCAATCACTGGTAACTCAGTTTTCAATTAATAATTTTTTTTTATTTATTTGCATGTTTGGGAGAGGGAGCACAGCACATGGTCAGCTTAGTCTAGTCGAATTGTAAGCTTCAGGTTAAGCGAGAGATGCTGTCTCAAAAAGTAAGGTTGAGGGTTGGCGAGATGACTCAGCTGTTAAAGGCATCTGCTTGCAAAACCTGATGGCCCAGGTTTATTTTCCAGCATCCATGTAAAAGCCAAGTGTACTTTCAATGTGTTCCCTTAGAGTTCAGGGCAAGGTCATATTCTCTTACCATCACTGAATAATTCCCTCTTACCTTTAATCTCTGTGCCATCATATAAGATCACTGAAGATTGAGAACACATTTTATCATTTTATGTATTGTCAGTATCTATCATAAAGACATCATTCGATAAATAGATCTTATAATCCAGGCAAATTTTATTGAAGAATTTACTATCTGTGTTTCACCCACAGTCTTTTTCAGGACATTTTCTGGCTCATTGTGATCTTCAGAAAGACGAAGACAATCCATGTACTAACACAAATGCTTGGAAGAAGCTACCAGAAGCTAAATATTAAAACATTACTCTGTTAAAGATTGGCAAAAACTGGTAGTTAATCACTCAATAGAAGTTTACAAGCTTTCTCATGTTATATTTCATGATAATGTCTTTACCCTCATCCTCTATACCCCTCACAAGATTGAATTCATTACACAACAGAATTATAACATTAGGAGCATTAAAAGTAGTGTTTTACATTAAGTTATGATACGGCAAACTATTTTTTGGAAAGAAGCAGGATATGAATAACTATACTTAAAAAGAACCCACTATCTTAACAAATCTGCTGTTATTTTTTTTAAGTTTTTTACTCCCCCTTCTCTCTTTTATGTCTTCAAAACATAATTTTTACATAGTTGTAATCATAGATAGATAAAAATTTTGGGAGCTGCTCTTTTTACGTGACCATGTTTCTACTTAGTAATTATAATTGTAAGGGCCAAATAATAGTCTACCACAATTTATAAATGCCAATAGTAGGTCAGAGATCTGCATCTTCACCCTTTATACTCACATTTTCAGTGGCCTATTGGACTGCATACCTGAATGTATGAGAATCACCAACTCAGGAAATATTCTAAGTTCATAATTCAGCCTGGCCGTGCTCCTAGCTTCCTGATTAGATGGAATACAGCACCATCACTTTCCAGGTTTACATAGCCCCTCTCTCTTTCCCACTTTCTCACGTTTAAATCCAAGTCAACAGTTCTCATCTATGCTATACTTTTAATTTTCTTCAATTTTTTTCCTTTTTGTCCTCTTTGCTTTTTTCCCTTTGTGCCCTGATTCTCACTTGAATATTAGCACGCTTCCTAATTGTTCTGCACTCCTCATTCATTTTCCATAAGAGCTCCAAGCTGATCTTTCTAAAACAGATGTTGTTTTTTTGTCATTCCACTACTTAAATTCATTCCACTGTTTACCATTGCTATGGATAGAGTCCAAATACCTTTACTAAACAATCTCTTTTTCCTACCACACTACTCTTACTTCTTGGGTACTAGATCCATGACAGTCAGAAGCTGCAAAGTACTCCCACAAGTAAGGAAGCTCAATGGATCAGAGACTTTCTGTGAAAGAGGATAAGACCTCAATGGATCTGTTGTCTCCAAGACCAGATAGAGAAACAAAGGTTGTCTGAAGAAGATGGAACAGAATTCATGAAATTCACAGAGAAATGGAGGCAGGGTTAGGACAAAACAAAACAAAACACGAGCAACAAAAACCAAAGCAATTCTTTGCAGTAAACAGCAAGTGACAGCCACACTATTGTATTGTTTAGGGAGATGATACTGCAGGCTGAGATTTTCCAAGGCTGAATTTGGGACTACAGCTTGGGGATACGATGGGCCCTAAGGCATCACAGGTGGGGGCGTACCACCTCCATATAAATAGTATGTGGTTGCTTCTGCTAGAGTGCCCTCTGACCTCTTATCTGCCTGACTAAGCCACACTTCAAGTATCACCTCCTCTGTGAAGTCATCTCTGGATCCTAAGGCAATATTAAATTGAAGTGATATTCTGGGACTAGCAGAATGTAAAGTTACGGATTGCATTGGTGGGGGACAGACAGTTCATCTTAAAACCATGGGAAGCTATTAGAAATGCACATAAAAGAAGGAAGCCCTGTCTCATGCTTCTTAAAAATGGAATTTGCTTTGCCCTTAGTGATTTTTGATGTGGTAGTTTGACAAATGCCACAGGGAAACTCTAAAAGGCTAGATCAAGATCAGATGGCATGCCTAATTGGCAGTTCCCATATATAAATCAAAGCCATCGATAAACTGATAAATGCTACAAAATGTCTAACATTATTCTTAAATGGTTTTAATTTACTAAATATCAAATATGTCCTTCTTAGAGGTAGAATTATTAAACCTGAAGCTCATCTGATCACTGTACAGAAAATAACAGGCTGAAAGGCTCAGAGCTGCACTTTGTCACAAGGGAAGTCAGTTTGGAGCTTTGAGGAAAAATTCAGAAGCCAGTTGGATGAATTGAGTTGCTATAAACTAGCACTTTGATAAATTAGATTGATTCATTTTTGTGTCCATTTTACCTTAACTATATCTAAAGCCTTCAGTCAGGTGGATGACCCCTCAGAAAAGGATCTACAGTTTCACAGCTAAGAAATCCCCTCCCTATAGGGCATTCTTCAGCCTAAGGGGTTTTAGCAAAGGTGATAGACCTGACTACATATGTTCTCAGTATCAGTAAAACAGGAAACTCTACTTTGCACATTGTCAAAGGGCTTTTTCTTACATGATTCCTCTCTCAGATACCAGCTCAGCTAACCCTGGACCTGCGCAGGCTTATAGGTATTCCTCCTGAGGATAGTATTGTTAAAGAGCAGAGTAACAGGAGTTGATTATTTGTTGTAGCATCTAAGCTTCTTTTCTCATAGAGACAAACAGGAAACTATGAGTTATTTAAATAAGTGGCTCTTCAATTAGAAACATTATTGAGCTTCCCCTTAGAATTAACCCATTTATTTATTCTTAGAATAAATCTATGGGTTGGTTACTTACTATTCACTAGCCCTTAAATGCAGTTATCAATTAATTTGCTCAAATGTATTCATCTCTGTCTCCAGAGACTAGTTTTATGGTGAAGATCTATCAACCAGATGTCCTATAGATGACGCTTCAATGAACGTTCTCACTGCTTTTCAGTTTCCCAAATACTTTTGTGCCACAGAGGAGCCTTTATAGTCCTGAAGGATGGACCCAGACACAACCAGCCTACGAGTCCTCCCATCTGTCTCATTTGTGATCAATAAAAGTTGCAGCGAGTGGCCAAATTAAAATGGGACCCAAACCCTTGATGATGAGGGAGTTAATTTTGGATATCCAGAGTCATTTTGAAAATCTACCAAGGGATGATCATGTTAAAGGTGTTTGACTTCATTTCCCCATCTAGCCATGTTTCAGGAGAGATCATTTCAGAAGAGCTGTGTGGGTTCTCCTCCCGAGAACCCTGGACATTAGGGGAAAGCAGTGTTAGCCTCGTGATCTGGCTTCATGGACTTCCTATACCTCATAATTCTTCTCATTCTGCTAACTCTGCTTGAGTTGCATTAGCCCAACATGCTAAGCCTAGATACGATGCTGCCAGCTTCATAAGCCCTCTGGTCCCCGTACTCTGCAAAGGAGAAATGTGAGCAGGGGCCAGCCATAGCGCTGACACTGTGCAGCAGAGGAGAATGGACTACAGGTGCATCCGCAACGCTGCGTAACCTCCCCACCCACCCACCAGAATCACCATGCATGCCAAAGGCAGAGGAGGAGGACAGGAGAGGACTGAAAGGCAAAGCAGACCTATGTTTATCATGCTCTTGCAACAGAAAGTTTCAAAAAAATTAATAGAGCCACAATCTCATTCTAGAAGTGAACTGTCCATCATCATTTAAGCACCAAAGTAAAGCCAGCAGTATCGTCTCTCTCAATGTATTTTTAAAAAATAGTTAAAATGCTCCAAAAGAATTCAGTGATAGTCTATGACCCTATCTGTGCCAGTCAACCCCAAGAACCTACATGGAATTTACAATCGAATTAGGAAGAAGTACCAAAGAACCACTCGGTCCTTGCCTACAACACCAGCAGAGGAAATAGTCAATAATTTCCAAAGAAAGTATATTAATTTTCTGTGGCTGCTACAATGAATTACCACAAACTTTCTGAATTAATTCAAAGGAAATAGATTTTCTCTAAGTTTTGGAGGCTGGGAGTTCGAAGTCCAGTCGCCAGCAGGGATGAACTCCAGCTCTAGGGATTCTCGCCTCTGCCTCTTCCTGCTTCTGGTGGCTGTAGTCATTCCTTGATTTGTGACCATCCACCCCAGTATCTTCCTCCATGGTCACAAGGCTACCTGCTCCTATGTCTCTCCCTTTCTTTTTTTCTCCTAAGGATATTTGTGATGGCATTTAAGCCTCACCCAGATAATTTAGGATAATCTTTCACAATCTTTAATTTAATTTCATGCCCAAAGATCTTTCCACCCAAGTAAGAGAAAGGGAAATCTGCAGGGTCTGGAGATTAGAACAGATCTTCCCATGTATGGGGAGGTGGGGGTGGTGGTTGGTTCACCCTACCACAGATGTGGAGACCATTGGAGGGTCAAGCAGCGAGATTGCGGGGATGGATTTACACAGTGCCTTTAAGAATAGCTACAACGTAAACTGGCAGGCATGAAATATTGTACATTCAATGTGGAGGAGACAGCAGGTGCAAAGAGCATCACGTGCTTCCAGCAAATGAGGTATGGGGCTATGCGTGGGGCCCACGGGGAGCGATTATCAACTGCTCATTGTTGCGGAATGGAGGAAATGTAGTAATGAGCAGGGTTAATCAGACTGGGCAGTGAGGATGGAGCTGTATTATTCCACCTCTTGAAACTCCTGAAGAAGCCCGAATGTAACAGGCAACGGGATCTTTGCAGTCCTAAGCACAGAAGCACCACGATGGCTAATTTTCCACCTAGTGCATCTTGCCAACATGTGCTCTGTTTTTTGAACCTATCTCATTAGCAAACTCTAAACCATTACAGTGCATTCCTAAATGATCTCCTCTTGGGAACATTAACAAGAATTCTGTAGGATTCCACAATGAAATGATGATATTTCTATAGGACTCAGCCATTTCTCTTAGAAAAAGTTAAACCAAAAATTATATATGTGCACACATAGACCTGTTACTTTGCTTGAATAAGAGGCTCTCTTCATGAGCAATGATTTATACACCTGGCTTATAATAAAACATACCATATAAATGAACTAGACTGACCCAAAGATGAAATTCCGATTATAACAATATGGGGGCTTTGCAATATTCCATTTGGGAGAAAGGAAATGCTATTCAACAAACCAACCAGGAAAAACTATTTTGGTCAATAAATTATGCAGCTTTGTGTTTATTCAATTGATTCTAAATGAATCCTTCTGTAAGAAGTCTCTGTAAACATCCCACTGTCCACAGACAAGCCTTTGGAGAATGTTGGCAAGGAAGACTTCAGACTGGACCTGCCCTCAGTGCAGCGGCTCCAGGTCCTCATTCACTGGACACCTCGCACACCTCCAAGAGTGCGAGATCAGGTTTAAGGAAAACTCCATCTGGCTCCAGAACTGTGCAAATCCTAGTGAGGCCTAACAAGTCCTTCAAACTTGATTGTTTGGGACTGCATCAACCCCAAAATCTAATGGAACTTTTATTAAATCTGTGAGAGCCTGACAGAGACATATTGTCACAGGCAATATGGAGTGTTGGGAAGGCATGACCTTGTGGGCATATATTGAAATCTTCAAAGTAGCGTGGGGATTTGATGAGCAACTATCTCTTTTCAGCACCTTCCACTGAGTACCGTAGGGCAGTGTTAGAATCTAGCACTTTGGCATGTGCTGTAATTCCATTTCTGCATTAATAATAGACAGTCAATTTGGCTGGGCTAAGCCTAACAGCTCAGAAAACTTCTATACTTGGAAAGGACTTTTACCCCTTGGTGACCATTACCTTGAAGTCTGGAGTTTGATTTCTAATGGATACCGAGGCTCCATTCTGTCAATTATGGTTTATTTAGCAATACAGTCAACACTGATTAAACCATCCAGTTACATTGAAGAGCAAGCATTGGCTCAACTAAGCAAATCAAGAAAGAGGTAGTAATAGGGCAGCTGGAACACTTTATCTTCCCAGCAAACAACGCCAGTGATCAGTTAAGATTGCAAGGTTTCAAGATAACAATACGCAAAAACGCTTTGTGATATTCCTCCCACCCCTAAAATGTGGGTTGTGTTGAAATTTTATGAAACTGAGATTTTTTTAACTTGATGCCTTCGGATACCAAGAGAAACATTTTCAGAGTGGCATTTATTACAGTAATTTAACCTCTGTGAGCCATCTGGAAGACACAACAATTTGGAAATCACCAATGGTAAACACAGTTATCTTGTTTTTCTTTCTGCCACTAGCATTTAAGCTAAGAAGGCCCTTGTAGCCTCATGGAGCTGCTGTGTTTCTGTTGGGAATGTTTGTCCAAAGGGAGCAAATAAGAAGCACACAGCGGTAACACAGGGAGATAGCTCTGATATTGTGGGTGACTCACCAAAGCTCCATGTTCCACCAAGCTTTGAAATACAAAGGGCTGATCTGAAAGTGCTCATCTGGAAAGCCACTAAGTTGCTGAAACTAAGAAAGGGGTTTCTGTGAATAGAACGATGTGCAATTATGGACTTTAACTAGAGTTTGCGGATCTCATAAAAATAACCACATAATGGCAGAAATTCTATATCTCAGGACTATAGTCAACCCAAGATTTTGCCATCACTGGATCTAGATAACTTTTTGTAGCACAGAATAAGTGAACATAATAGAACTGAATCTTAGCCTTGTTTATTCATTGGTATATAGATGTTGGATTTTTTTAGGGAAAACTTCCAGCACAACTTAGACTAAAATATTAATTCTTTTCCTCTGTAGGGCCATAAAAGAAAATATCTCATAGAAGTTCAGAGCAGTGTTCCTTATGCTAAAGTTGTAGTTACAGCTATTCTAAGATCGTGCCCTTTGAGGAATTAGTTTTCCAATTTCCGAGTC
>PVHP010035364.1:0-18551 GCA_004024765.1 Zapus hudsonius | reverse complement strand
AAGGAAGATCCTACCAGCACAGCCTTACCGAGTCAGGTCAAAGTGGCTGATGACCAGGTTCCGTCCGTTCTCCATCTGAGTAAGCTGCAATAGCAGAGCCAGGCTCTGCTGCTGAATAACCAGGACTCTGGAGGCCAAGAGGGAGGGCAGCAGCCTGGCCATGTTGGTGTGTGTGACCAGTAGACGCTGGTTTTCCTCTGTAAAATACAGGCGTGATCTGCTTTGAACCAGTTCTGTCTCCCACTATCCTAATGGGAAGCTGCCACTTCTTCACTCATTAGAGAAGCAGGATAATGACATATGAGAGCAGGATGGCAGAGCCAGGCTTCTGGGCATGAATGCACAGGGGATGACCATAGCGAATGAGGAACTCCGGAGCCCCTCAGTTTGCTCCTCAGTGAAACTAGGGTAGTGTGACCCACCCATTAGAGCAGGTTGGAGGATCTGGGGACTGGTGCACATATACTGGCTACATCCTCCTCCTCATCACAATTATAAAAGCTCAGTGTGTGTAATCTGGAAATGAGCACAGGGAACAAGGAAACATGTACACTCTTTTTAGGAAACTAGGAGAAACCATGGAGAAGATGAATTATTAAAGTATGCCATCCTTTCTAGACTGAGCTACTTCCAGGGAAGGACCCTGACATTACCCCCTGTCACCTGCTTCATGCTCTGAGCAGAAATTGAGAACAGGAAGGATGCAGGAAGGAGCATGAGACTAAGTTGTGAAACACAGCAGAGCAAACTGGAGCTTGGAGGGCTGGTGGTGAAGGTTCAGGGGTTAAAGCCTGCTGGCTTTGGGGAAGTAATGAATCCTGAGGGCTCTGACCTAAGCACTGGATTACTTCCTTGATGGAGTCATAATAGGATGGTATTACTGGAAGGTGATGAAAACCAGGTGGTGGGGCCTAGATGGAGGAAATCAGTCACAAGAATGATACGCCTTGTCCCCATCTACTTCCTGCGCCTCTCTCCACTTCCTGGCTAGCACACTTTCCACCATGATGCTTGACGGGATCAAGTGACCAAGGACTTTCCTGTTTGGTTTTTCTCAGGTACTTGCCACAGAGATGGAAAGTCTCACTAACAAAGACAAGACACATCACCTGGGCCTCACTACCCTGGGCTCTCTGCCTTACCGTGCTAACTGTCTGTAGTACTTACTTTTCTCATTGCTGTGACAAAACACCAGAACGAAACATCTTTTAAAGAAATAAGGCTATTGGGGGCTCATGGTTTGAGAGAGTACAGTCCATCATGGTGAGGAAGTCATAGGCTGCATCCACAGCAGCAAGAATATATGCCTAGGGCTCCTCACATCTTGGTGGGCCGGCCAGAAGCAGAGAATTCTGTAACGTTCAATATTTTTCAGTGCTTGGGTTATAGGCATGCATGGTCAAGCCTAGTTGTATATGAGTGCTGGAAACTGAACTCAGGTCCCCGTGCTTACACAGCAAGCCCTCTTACTTGCTGAGGCAGCTCTTCAACCTTGACAGTATTTCTGAGATGTTAAAAACACTAACTCCAATGTTCACAGAAACCAAAGAAACAGGGTTGATCTCTAGATTTATAGTGTAAACACACATCACCAAGTCTTTCTTTCTTCACCCTCCTCCAGAGCTTTGCAGTCACAAAGCCCTGAGTGGTATGGGGTGCCATTCAGAAGAGCAAGGAACCTTGACCATTCTTCTGGGCTCCCTGCTTGTCCAATTTTCTATAATATGTGATTCGTCCACTGTACTGCATTAAAGGTATATAGAGCAACAACTGTATGCTCTGCCCTGTGGGGAGGAGATGCAGCCATACTTAGCTCATTGTTAGTGCTTTATGTCCAAGGTCAAACCTTTGCCTGTGCAACACACCTCTTGAAATTGAGTGGAATACTTAAAAGCTTTATACCGGAGCCACTGAGGATACTAAGATAGATTGCACAAGAACTTAATGAACTCCATAAGATGCAGTGTGAAATAAGGGAAAAGTTGACACAAAATTAAATCCCTCCAGCATTTTACTGACTCAGTTATAGATGCTAATCAGTGTGTGAAGGTCCTGGCCGGTGGCTATACATCTCAAGATGCTGAAAGGGGCACAGTGCTCAGCAAAACTAGCCAGAAAAGGACAAAACACTGTCTGCTCCACCACTGGCACATGAATGTGCAGAGCAGAGAGAGGCCCAGGTGAGATGACCACTCATTATGCTGACAGTGACCTTGCCCAAAATATAAGGCTGAGAAGGAGTAGGTGGTCGAGGTATAACTGCAATGTGCATCTTGCTTCCCATCTACACATTTTTTTGGAGGCAGATGGTGCAGGGGTCTGGACACCAATTCCCCCAGGTCTGGCCTTTGGGAGAACCATCATGCCTGACCACACAGCCCTCACACTGGGGGCTCAAGACCAGTGATTGACAATAAGAGCCAGGCTTACCATTCTCAGTGCATACTGCTTGCCAGAGTTTAAGAACAGCCACACAGAGGATCTCTTCAGCCGCATCTTTCCCCGTGATGGAAAAGCACCTATAGTAGACAGAGGGAGCAATTATGACTCACCATCAGTCTGCTTTTCTTTTCCCTTGGTTTCACTCCCAGCCTTACCAAACAAAAACTTAAGAGAACATCCTTTGCTTCTTTTTTGCATGTGTATATGTGTGTGGTGTGCATGCATGTGTTTATGCATGTTCTTAGGGGTGGGTGTGCATGTCTGCATGTGTACATGCTTGTCCAATGCTTTTGTCAGTAACTCTCCACCTTAATGTTTGAACAGGATACATCACCTAGAATTTACCAATTCGGCTAAGCAGTGAGGCCCAAGGATTCCTTGCTTCCCAGCGCAGAGATTATAGGTACAGGCCATTACATGGGTGCTGGCGATCTGAACTTGGGTACTTATGTTTGCATGGCAAGCACTTTACCCACTGAGCCATCTACCCAGCCCAAGAGAAGTTTTCTTTGAAATGCAGACTTCAAGACCAAGGGGATATCAATCAATGAGCTCAGAGTTCCAGGTCAAAGACTAGGCTGAGCAGGGAAAGGGGACCAGAGGGTGGTATGGAGCCATGATGATGATGTGTGCTGGCAGTCCAACTCCTGTCTTGGTCATAAGCATCAGGAATCATTCCAGTGGAATATAAAATAAATGTAAGTTTAGCATTACCAATAGATCTTTTGTTAGATGAAATTCCAAATGGAATCAGCCAGGATAGAACTGGTTCTACCTCCTTACATGATCAGAAAATTCCCAAAGAAGAAATCACAATCTTACAGCAACTGGTGAGAAACCAGTAAGAATGGTCATTTCTCTAATTCTGCAGCGCCAGAAGGAGCTGTGGGACATGCTGCTGTCCTCTCCCACTGTTAGCTGCCCCATCACCCAAAAGGCTTGAGGCTTCAAGTTCAAGGGTATCTGTGTGATAGCATGTTCCTTGAGGGGCCAGCCCGCTGATTGAGGGGCAGGGCCAAAGAAAAAGGCCATTGCCTATGTGGTCAGTATCTGGTTTCACTGGAAATGGCTCCTTTCAAACATTCCTACCTTTGTATGACCTTGTTGTCACTGATGATGCTGAATCCACTTTGTGTTCTGAATAAGGTTCTCTCAGTGCCTGAAACACATGCATATGTACGAGGTCAGGTTCCTGTCCCGCCTGGCTGGTGTCTGACTGCATTTACAGCCTACTGGTCACAAGATCCCAATATGGAAGGTCAACATCACTCAATGTCTGCTTTGTCCTTCACATTCTGAGAAATGCAACTCGCATCAGCTATTCCATGAGCTACAGTCAGAGGGACTATTTGGAGGAGGAGGAGGAGGACGAGGAGCAGGGGGTGTGGGAAGGGAGGCCCTGCAGGTCACCATCACAACTCATCACTTTTCAATCTTTAGAGAGTCTCCAGGAGCTGCTTAACCTCTGGAAAGATCTGACGAACAATCTGTTCCTAAATATTTATTACAGGGATCTTTCCAGGCTCTGGAGAGAAACCCGTGATCTCTCAGAAATGCTGAAAGGGCTGTCTGAGCAACCTCTGTTGGTACTAAAGGGAGACTGGAGGCTCCATCCATTTGTACACACATCCTGTTACTGAGCAACAGAACTGTTTAAGCCCTAACATCAACGTTTATCAGGCTGGTACCAGAGAATAGTATAGCTCTCATTAGGAGAGGGAGATGTTTCCTCTGAAGCTATTTTTACATCCTAAGCAGCCATTAAGTGCAACTAGGGTGAACATTACAGTTTATCTTACCAAATTCTGCCTCCCCTTCTCACAGGGAGTAGTGTGTGCCCAGTAGAGGATGTTTGCAGTGGATGTGGCACTGGGGTGGAGTGTGGGACACGTGAGAGGACTGAGTGTGTAGAAGTACTTTGATGTAAGTATTTATGTTGTGTGTACATATGCTGTATGTAATCTAAACACATGGATTAAGTGTATACCATGTTTCGTGTTCTGTTGTATGGTACATGCATTGTACCTAGCATTCTCTGAAGAGGATGGCACAGGATGGAGGTATGTCTCCTGCATATCATCTTTAGCAGCTACATTAAATAAGATCTAAAATCAATATTCATAGAAGGGAAGGGAATCTTTGCCTCACAGAGCCAGACCGCTAACCCTCACGCCTCCACGCTGAAAACACATGTCTCTGGCTTACAGTCCTTCATCATTTCAGTCAGGATTTCAATGCCTCCTGCATAGAACAAGGGTGCCTGGCCAGGCTTGGAAAGGGTTTCCAGGAGGCTTTTGGTGGTCATAGCTGTGTTCTTCCCTGAATCCAGACATTCAAGGGCTTCTTTCTCTTGAAGATCCGCCTTCTCCCGAAGATCTACTTGATTTAAGTATTCTAGCAAAACAAAGAGGAAAAACAAAAGACAATAAAGCAATACCCTAACAATCAACATCGAACAAGAACTCCTTTCCTCCTCCTTTCCTTCCTCCCTCCCTTCCCTTCTTCCCTACAGGAATGGCAGGTTGAGATGCATAAAATATTAAAATAATTCATAGTTTTTTAATGAGGAATTTTTTAGAAATGATGTAAAATCTATATCCAGAGTCTTAAACCATCTTGGGAATTTACAGTAGTCTAGAAGTCTGTAGCATAGAAGAAAAGACAGGTGGGATTTGAACTTCAAGACAGAGGGAGAGGAGCAGAGCAGCCCGTTAAGCTAACCCAGATGGCTGCATGTGCCATAGGGCAAGGCTGGTGCCTTGTCCAAGAGCAGAGCAGGCAGGTGGGCACAAAGGGAAATGATGTTCGAGTGGAGGATAGCAGTGGGAACTTCTCACCTTTCACCTGGGATTGCAGCTTGGGGTTTATTTCTAAGATCTTCTGATAACATTCTCTAGACTGGAAAACAGAAACAAGACCTCAAAGGTAGTTAGGGGGTAACGGTGATTACAGGGTGGACGCTGGGCATCACAGGGCTTGGCTCCATCATTATCTCCTCCTCACCTCCCCCTGCTCCCAGCACAGGAGGCAGGGACGGAGGGCAGTGTGCTTTTGATATTTTGTTTGGTTTCTCAGGAGCTGTGGGGCAACGGGTACTATTTCAAAGTTCATTTTAAAAGCAGTGATGCCAGATACAGACTGTGATGAAAACTATCCAATCTTACATTTTTGTGGCTCATGTCTGCCTGGGATAAGAATTATCATAATGTGTATGCAAAACTTAGATATGATATTTGCACTAAGAAAGATCAGAAGGCTGCTTCCAGAAGTGCTCAGGAGAGTTGGGAAATAAATGCAACCAGAAACCATGTTGACTGAGGCTAGGAACACAAAAGGAGAACGGGCTGGAGTTACATACAGGCTGCAGAGAGAAGGTAAAGGGTGATTTACCGATCACATCGGGCTCAGAGTGAGGGGCTTTTCTTTAGGGAATGGTTAGACAGAAGTTTCTAGAAAAAGAAAAGATTCTAGTTCAGAGGGAATCCTGTCCTAAGAAAGTATTACCCATATGGATATAAGAATTTCCTGAAGTGTAATCCAGCCAGTTTCTAAGAGAAAATGCTAAATTCTGAGATATTGTAAAGATTGCTAAAAGGCCCATGTATTTGCAACATGCTCATATTAAAGTTCCCAATAAAATAGTAAAATGATGATGATTTTGATACATTTTTAAAAAGGCTCATGGAGAAAACTGGGATTAAGAATGAAAAGAAGTCAGGGACACAGCCCAAAAGAACATGGATGCCGTTCTTCCCTGGAGAGACTAGAACTCTAGCTGATCCAAGCTGGTGGTCAGAGACAAGACTGTTCTCATTCTGCCTCCCTAACTTTTCCTGGGCTCGTGCCCCTGTGGATGGGGCCTTTCTGAGCCTACACTCTTTTCATGGGCCCACCAGCCAATCAAAGTCCTTCACCTATATTTGAATTTGGCAATGAGGCTCATGCCAGTTGGATGCTTGATATATAAAGAGACCTGATCCAAGTAGCCACTGGGTTTTTCCTCTCAAGACCCCTCCTAGCTGGAGGGGGGAAACCCTGTTATCTTGGAAGCTGTTTTGTTTTTCTTTTTTCTTGCTTATATCCTACCTTAAAATAATCTTTTATAATTAAAAAAAGGATGAACTGAAGAAAATCAAACACATTTTTAAAAAGGGTATGCCACAGGATAGAAGTATGTACATTATATGCAACTTCTAGCCAATCCCAGATCCAATCTCAGTGATTTCTGCTGGCTTCACCATTATTACACACTTAGGACTCCATAACTTCTTTTTTTTTCTAGCCCTCATTTTATTTATCTTTTTCATTTCCTCATTTAATTTTTTCCATATTTATTGTCAATAATTAGATACATTGTAAATCTTGTGAATGGTCCCCCTATTTCCCTCCTCCCTGTCCCCAACCCACTGAGGGCCCATCTCAGTGGGCTTGCTGGACCAGTCCATGGGATAGGGCTTCTTTGAAGAAATTGATAAGACAATTCTGAAATTCATATGAAAATTCAAGAGAACCATAAGGGCTAAAACAATCTTAAAAAATAATAGAATCAGATAAAATACAGCACTCAAGTTTGAAACTTAGCTTAAAGCTGCCAAGATCTAGAGTAGTCCTAACACAAGGCTACAGATGTAAATAAGTAGAATAAAATCACAATTCCAGAAAGAAATTCATATATATATATATATATATATATATATATACATACATATATATGAGTGACTGATATTTAGCAAGGGAGAAAGAAAAGTCTACTCAATAAATGACACTTGTACGGATAGATAATCTCATGCAAAGGAATGAAATCACCCCTACCTTACACCATACACAATAGTGAACTCAAAGTGGATGAGCTCAAAGCCACTAAAAGCTTAGAAGAAAACATAGGTGTGACTCTTCATGGCCTTGGGTTAGGTGATTAGTTCTCAGACTTCCAGAAGCAATCAAAGGAAAAAAATAGGTAGTTGACATTTCCCCCATATTAAAATTTTTTTAGTGCTGTAAATACTGCCATCAAGGAAAATAGAAAGGCAACATGCCTTTCTGGTCTGGCAATGGACCAGAAAATGTAATAAACTCTTACAACTCATTATTAAGAGACAGTCTAAATTAAAAATGGATAAAGGATATGAAAATACATTTCTCCAAAGAAAATACACAACAGGCTAACAGGCACATGGAAAGGACCTTAATATCATTCCCCATTTGGGAAATACATATCAGCACCATAGTGAGATATCACTTCACATCCTTGGGATAGAAATCATCAAAAAGATAAAAAGTAACAAGTACCAAAGAGGATATATAAAATCAGGAACCTCACACACTATTGGTAGAAATACAACATATGGTAGCCACTAGGGAAACAGCTTGGGAGCTCTCTCCAAGGTTAAACATGACTTGACCACATGACCCAGCAAACCCACTCCTGGAATGTAATCTGAGGACTATAAATTTAAGTAATCTGCAATGAATAGTCACAGCAACATTATTTATGGTAGTCAAACATTAGAAATATCAATGTCCCTCAGTTGAAGAATAAAATATGAGATATTCATACAATGGACTATGAATAAAACAATGAAAAGACAGATTATGACACGTATGAACCATGTAAGTATTACACTAAGTGAAAGGTACAAAAGACCACATACACTATGATTCTATTTATATAAAATGTCTAGAGTAATGTATATACACAAGAAGATTAGTAGTTACCTAATGTTGAGGTAGGGATGAGGGAAAGTGGTATAACCGCTAATAACGAGAGGCTTTTCTTCTTTTTTTAAAAAGGTTTTTCTTTTTCAAAGGAAGTGACAAAAGAATCCTAACATGGATGGTGGTGATGGTTGGACAATTGTGAATGAACTCAAGCGGTCTACTCTCTAAATGTAAATTGTATGGTGTGTGAATATACCTCAATAAAGCCATTATCATCTATAGACTATTTTAGTATATATACATATATATTTTTACATAGTCATTTGGGGTGATGAGATTACAAGTGAATTCTATTTATTTTGCTTATGCATTTTCTCTGAAGAAGCTGAGCAAATGCTATTTGGGGTTGCTGAGGTGATTTCTATAGCCAGTAGGGTTTTACTATCTGACACCCAACATCCTTTCCAACTCTAGGGTCTTGAGACTGGAAAATTTTAAAATGTGGAATATTTACCCAACTTGGAGGAGGACAATGGCTCTCCCATGAGACAATTGGGAGCCACCCTCTCAGATCCACATGCACTTCGTTCCTCTAAGAACTTACCACGCTGTAGTTCTTCAGGGCCAAGTGGACTTTCCCCATATGGAAATATGCTTTGGTGCATTTTTCATCACACTGCATAAAAGAGAATAACTGATCAGATGGGTCAGAAGATCTGAAGTCATTAGGCCTTTCCCTGAAAGAATGAAGGCAGAGATGGCTTCTCAGGACAGTGACCAGAGTTGACAAAACTTTTTTTTTTGTGTGTGTGCATCTGTGACCAGACTAATTGATCCCTGCAAGGAGCCTGAATGCACTAATAAGCTGCCAATAGAATTAGTGAGACCCACCCGTTTTCACTTCCTTTAATGAGACTCACTCAGGAAGCAGAGCTGAGAGCCTTACTTTAGAAGAGCCCGAAACACTGGCTGAACATTGGAATTACCCAGGATGCTCACAAATACCCTGACCTGGCTGCTCCATGTCAAGTCAATTATTGCTTGGGTGGGGCCCAGGTGTCAGTAACTTGTCAGCTCTCCAGGTGCTTCATGGGTGTAGCTGAGTTTGAGTTGATCAGGAGAGAGGATTATGTGTGAGCACACCAGGACCAAGAAGTGCCTCCTTCCAAATAAGCTCCAACGTGTACACCAGGAACTCACACCCATTCATACCATGTACAAGCTGGAGGATTAGTTCCCCTCTTCAAAGGCACATTAGAAACATGTCTGAAGAGAATGTCATTTGCGAAGGAGTACTGGCCCTCCTCATTGTAATTTTGCAGGGAGTGATCTTGCCCAGAGACATGAGCTAAAATTTGAAACATAAACTAATTAAACTTTGCTCGACCCCCTTTAGATGCAAGGCACTGAGCCAAGTGAGATGCTCTGTAGGGTTTAGACTTAGCAGAGATTGAAGGGTCAATCTCAGGAGTCTGGAATGTCCTGGGGGAATCTGTGTTCTGCCACTTACCAATGTGCAATGCTGGCAAGGCCACCAGCTTTTTGGACACCCATTTTCATTATCTGGGAAGTGAAGATAGTAGTAAAATCTCTCTCTCTCTCTCTATCTCTCTCTCTCTCTTTCTCTCTCCCTCTCTCTCTCTCTCTGTCTGTCTCTGTCTATCTATCATGTGTGAATTGTGAGGAAGTACCAAGTAAAACAGCACAGTGCTGAGTGGTATCTCATTGGCTGCTATTAGGAAAAAACAACCCATTTCAGAGCAAAAATGATTTTAAAAAAGCCGAATATGCATAAAGGAGGGGACATTAGTTGTTGGAGAAAATTTTACAGGTGTATATTTATGTATATCCTTTTCTGATTCACTGCTAAGTGAATGGGAGTGATGGATAGTATTAATAAGAGCACATGCCTGATCATCCACTCCATGTGCTGAGCACTGAACTTGATGGCCTATAATAAAACCTTATAGCAAATCAGTGAAGCAGGAATAATTATCTTCATTGTATAGATGAAGAAACTAGAGTTAGAGAAGTTCAAGATCACAGAGTTGTATGTGGAAGAGCAGGAATTTGAGATCTGGCCATTTAACTCCAAGATCCAAGAAGGACTTTAACATGATACCAAGGCTAGGGACTATAGCTCAGTGGTAGAGTGCTTGCCTAACATACACAAAAGTCTAGGTTTGATCCCCAATATCAGAAAAAAAAACCTCTATTTTAGGAATCTACCAGAAAAAAAACATACAGCTGCTATGAGAAATGCTCTTGAAAAGTTCAGTAGAAGAAAGTCTACTCAAGATAAAATCTAAAATGTGGCACATAAAGAGGAGGAATTTAACTGAACTTGAGTGATGGATAGGGAGAGTAAAGAGAGAAAAATGAAGAGATAAGAAGGGCAGAGTTCTCAGGTGAGAGTGTTCAGGTCCTTCTTCCATTTGGTATTGAGGAAGGAAGATGCGGCTGGCAGGTCAAGCTAGACAGATGTCACACTGAGGTCTCAATTGCCAGGTGACCATCAGTGGTAGTGAGGGGCAGGCAGCACACAGACTGAGCAGAGGAAGGAAAGGCAGGGAGATGAGCAATGGCACCAGACAGTCAATTGGAAGGGGAGCTGAGGTCTGCAGTCCTGGTGAAGGTGGGCATGGAAGGAAGTGCAGACATTGGAGCTATTTCAAGGAAGGCCAGCATCAACTAAGTATAAATGACAAGAATGAAGAGGTGAAGTCAGAACTCAGAGTCTGGATGCCTGGAAGATGTGGCATTCCATGAACAGAACGGGGTCAATGAGCAGGTAGTGGGAAAGTCTGAGCGTAAAGACATCCTGAGCTTCTAGTGAGGTCAAAGCAAATAGAATCTGCAGGAGCTGGATGAAGCCAGTGTGGAGCTGGAGGAAAGGAGAGACTGGGTAAGTAGGTCTTGAAACTTGCAGAGTCGAGAGGTGTACCCATGAAAGAAGATGAGCTTTGAAGTTTTAGCTGTAGAGAGGAGGCAGGAAGCAGAGTCATGAACCTGGTGAGTTCAGAGGGCGAAGTTGAGAAAGTTGGAAAGGAATGGTCAAAGGGAAAAGAGGTAACTCCAGCACTTCTGCTCGTAAAGGCCACATGTGCCTAGCATATTCACTGGCAGAATTACCAGGGTTGCACAGTGGGCACCCAAGCCCCAAGCTGAAGGTCTTAGCTGTGGCCCATGTGGGTGTGGCGTGGAGAAGTGAAGGCAGCTATGACCCACCCCCCTATGCAAAGGGCCCCTAATGAGTTTTCTCAGTACCTGGCCCGTTTTCCTTTGACAAAGCAACTGTCCCCACAAGGACTTTCTGAGGTGAAAGCCATGTTCTGTTTAAGGAATCCTGCCCTCAGAGGAGGATGTATTTCATTGTGTAGGAAGTACTCTCCTGAGAACAAAATGATTCTACTTCTAATTGAAAACATCTTTGCTGTCTTACCTTCCTTGAAGTATCACTTGAGCTTGTCTCTTCCAATTCAAAAGTGTCAAGAAATGTTAAATTGGCATGAAAATCCCCGTGCTATTAATAATGGCATGTTACAGATATGTACTACTGATATTTTATAATGTTTTAAACCGAATGAACCTTTTTATTGGAATTCATGGCTTCCACATAAAACCAGCCATCGCTAGTTTTCAATTCCTTTGTGGGTTTTTCCCATCTTTTCATTTTTACCCAAACCCCTACAACCGGGAGCCTCACTGGGCATTTCACACTGGCTGCTGAGTGTCAGCATTTTTAGACGTTGGCTCCACTGGCCTTGTTTGCCCTGGTTTCATTACACTGTGTGTCAATTCAGCTTTGGGCACAGGCTGGCATGCTACCCTGTGTCAGACCCAGGGTGTGTGAATCTTCTGAGTTCTTTTCAGATGAGAAAAGATAATCTTGGAAGCTATATGAGGATATCCTATTTCTTCCTCAAAAGGGAATGAGATTCTCACCAGGGGATTATGGGGTTTAAAGTTTACAGTAGACGGATAAGAACGCAGGCTTGCAGTCGGCTGACAGAGCTTTGGGATTCTGTGTGAAAATTACTTAATTCATTTTCTTGATCAGAAAAGGGGGTGGAGACAGAGTCATTGAACAGAACAGAACAGAACACATTGTGAGAATGCAACATTTTTTTTTGCTTTGCCTTCGTGTGTGTGTGTGTGTGTGTGTGTGTGTGTGTGTGTGTGTGTGTGTGTGTAGTAATGTATTGTGTGGTACATGCACCTATAGTGTAGGCACAGTGCATTCAACTTGTGTATTCTTATAGCACCTTGATTTTGCCTGATTATAAGTTGTTTAAAACAATATTATAGTACCCAAATAGGAGATACATTTTATAAAACTGAGCCTAGTGGTACAGGCCTGTAATACTACTTGGGAGGCTGAGACAGGGGATTGGCAGCTTTAAGGCAAGACTGGTCAGCTAAGTGAGTAGTCAAGTGAAAGCCCTCAATTGAATCCCCAGTAGAAGAGAAGAGACAGAGAGGAGGGAGAGGGAGAGAAGTTTATGGAAGGCTATGCAAATTTTAAAGATATTGTAAACTCATTCTCCTCTGCTTGAGAAGTGCTAGAAGTTCTGGTAATTTAGGTAATTTGTTTTAAGGATTATTTAAACATTTCATCATCTGAAATAATGTCCCTAAGTAGTCATTACGCCATTTAAAAAGTGAACAGTCCTTGCTTCTATGTAGCTTTGATTATCTGCAGATTTCAGAGGGAATATAATGGAAAGCATTGTGCTGTGAGCCCAAGGCCTAACTGAAGTTTAACAACAGGAATTTATTCTTCTACACAAGGAAGACTAGATAATATATTTTCAAATTCTTAGGACTAGAAGGAAAAAGCCCAAACTGATAAGAAGATGACAATCTTTTAGAAATAAGCTCTTGGGGTCAGCTCCAGAAGAGAGGGGAAGGCACTTCCACGATGATGTGGAATAAAGTAGCTGATAACACTGGTGAAGCAACAAAACCTTGAGAAGCCAGTGATAACTGAGCTTGTCTGGAATACCTGGAGCTCGAGCATTATCACAATCATTACACCAATGTTCTCCCATTCCACTTTATGGCTGAGGAAACCAAGGCTCTGTCTGCAGATTACACCCTTTCCTACCATGACATGCTAACAGTTCCCTTCTATTCCCTTCAGGACCTCAGATATTTGGTGAGGATCTGCCCAATAGGAAAGGAAATATTCTCTTACCTTCAGAGCCCAGTCACAATCCTCCAGAGCCTTCTGGTAGTCCCCAAGTTTTATGTAAGCCTGAAATGACACAAATAATTGACATTTAGACAAACCTTTCCATTAGTCTTTAGTCAGTGCAGAAGGAACAGCCAAATGGGAGGATGGTAAAGAAGAGTAAGTGGCTACTACCTGTATCATGCAGGGTCCCAGCAGAAAGCAGGTAGCACACTCACACCAAGCAGCAGAGAAGAGTTTCACAAAGGGGCTGCTCACAAGGTGAGGGGAAGCAAAGAGGGATGTTACAGAATCTCGGAGCTAGCAAGGGTGGGCAGCCATTCCCATAAGTAGAACTGAAGACTTTACATAAGAGGGAGCAATAAAGAAAACAGGAGACCATGGCCAGGTAAATCAAGAACTCTGTTAGAGCCTAAAGCCAAGAAAGCCAGTACTCTGATCTCACCTTCTTTCCTTTTGATCTCATTGGCTGAACCCACACAGACACCAGAGAGAGGGAAGTCCAAGGAGCCTGTGCACACAGACCAGCCCCTCTGGTGCAGAGAAGGGCAGAGGAGGATTGGAAGGGACAAAGGGAAAATGCCAAGCACACAAAGGAGGAGGTAGCCTCTGGAGCCTACCCTGCTAGGAATGTTCAGGACACCAATTAATAACATGAATCAAAAAGGGACAATAAGAAGTACCCTAAGTGATGTGGAAGAATTGAAACTGTTGGGAAGAATGTAAAACTGATGCATCATTTTAGAAGACAGACTAGCATTTCCTTGAAAGGTTAAGTATAAAGTTACCACATGGCCCAGCAATTCTACAATGAGGGGTACAATACATATACCTTGTACATGAATGATCAGGGTAGTATCACTCATAATAGTCAAAAAATAGAAATGGGGAACTCCTAGTCTCTGCCACCAGTAGGGACTCCAGAGCTGACTGTACTCCAAAGCTCCAGGAAGTGTGAGCAGGGTAGACTGACCAGGGCCCAGGTAGCATGAGTATCAGAGAGACCCAAGATCCATCAGTATGACAAGAAAAGAAAGCTGACTGTCTAGCAGAAGACAAGTCATCTTTATCACATCTGCCAGAGCCCAGAAGACATCACAGAGGAAGCGGCAGATTAAGTATGCCTGCTGCTCTCATAGCTAGCCCGAGAACCTCTTCCAGAGAGATGGTAGTAGACACTAAGGAGACTCAAAACTCAGCAAAGCAGAAAATCAGAGGCTGCAGAGAGCTCAGCACTAAAGGAGACCTCCTACATGCCCTTCCAGGCTCAGGGACACTGCAGAAGAGGGAGAAGAAAGACTGTAAGAGCCACAGGGTGGGAAGGAGTATCTTGAGGCATTGTCCCCTCCCCCAAAGACCGGCTGGCACATTCATGACCCCACAGTGAATACCAATAACACCAAGTAGGGCCTTCAGGTGAATGGGGTGGGGAGAGGGCACAGAAGAGTATAACCTGATAGAAATATGACCAATATACAATATGTGCATATAGTAAAGTTCACAATTAATTAAAAGGAGGAAGAACCATCCAAATCTTCACCAATTGACTGATAATTAAAATATGGTGTACCCATGCAATGGAAAATTACTCAGCAATAGGAAGGAACATAGAACTGACATGTAGTGTGACAGGGATGAACCTCAAAAATATGCTAAAGTGAACAAGGCAGTCCCAATGGATCACTATTATATGATTCTACTTATATGATATGTCCAGAAGAGGCAAATTTATGAATATAGAAAATAGATTGCCTAGGGGTAGGGGTGGGGCAGGGGCTGGAGCGTGAGAGATACAAGTTAGGAAGCTTCTTTGGGGATGATGAAATGTTCCACGGTGGATTGTGATTATACAAAACCCAATAACTATATGCCTGCAATGGGAGAATTGCATAGGATGTCAATAACATCTAAGCAATAATGTTACCTAAAATTGATGAGGAAAAAGTTCTACTCTGTCTTCATGAGTCCAGTAAGAAGGAAGAAATATAAGAAATTGGCTGAAAGCTAAGTGCCTATCATGGTTTGATCCAGGTGTTCCCCATAAACAAATGAATGTGTTCTGGGTAATCGATCCTCAGCTGATGGCAGTTTGGATTTTACAACCTCGATGGAGCTGTGTTGTTGGGGGCGGGCTTATGGGGTTATAAGCCAGCTTCCCCTTGCCAGTGTTTGGCACACCTTCCTGCTGCTATTTCCAGTGCTGTGGCAGAGGTGATGTCCACCCTTCTACTCATGCCATCGTTTTCCCTGCCAGGATGGAGGCTCCCCTCGAGTCTGTAAGCCAAATAAACCCATTCCTCCATAAGCCGCTTTTGCTTGGGTTCTTTCTGCACAGCAACTAGAAAGCTGACCACAACAGTGCCCAATTCCATAAGCCTTAACATCAGGGCACTCTTTAGAATCCTCTAGAATTGGGGAAAATTCTGAAAGTCAAAAATTGACTTGGAAGCAGGAGCACTACTAAGGAAGAAGAAGGGAATGAGGGGGTAGAGATAAGAGAGGGGAATGGGAGGATGAATCTGACTAAATTATATATATATATGAATATGTCATAATGAAGCCCATTGTTGTATACCATTAATATACACTAATAATAAAAATGAAAGAAAGCATATAATACATATATTTGACTTAGAACTTAAATGAAACTGACTTAAGGATTCAATTCAGTTAACACTTCCTAGTACCTAAGGTACAAAAAGCAATGGAAAGCTGATTAAAAGCAAGCACAAAGTTCGTATAACCTTCCTGTCACCTCCTGGATGCAATAAATAGCCAATAAATTCTTATCAAGATGCACTACACAGATTTTAAGCTCATCTTTAGGAAATTTCCAGAAGAAACGGTTATGTAAGAAAGGAAAGCCAGGGCTGGAGAGATGGCTCAGCGGTTAAGGCACTTGTCTCCAGTGCCTAAGGCCCCTGGTTCAATTCTCCAGTACCCATATAAGCCAGACCCACAAGGTGGTGGCCCTGGTGCTCTCTCTCTCTCTCTCTCTCTCTCTCTCTCTCTCTCTTTCTCTCTCTCTCTCTGCCTGTCTGTTTCTCTGTCTCTCTGCTTGAAAATGAATAAATAAAATATTTTAAAAAAAGAAAGGAAAGCCGAGCATCAGGAGGATTAATGACTTCTCCAGGGTCCCATCCGTCACCAAGAATAGAGCCAACATATAGATCAGTTTGTGTCGATTTATTCTTGATCCAAGAATACCAAGGCACTTCAACATTAACTAGAAGATGAGATATTTTACATGGACAAGCCAATTACGAGCCAACATTGTAACTCATGGGGAATCAAAGTATTCAGCCAAAGTGAGGAGGGAACAGGTCGTAGCTGGCTAATGAATTTCTGCAGGGCAGCTCTCAGCTACCATGGAAAGTGACGAGCAATGAAGCGCTTTCATTAATGTGGGCTCTGGGCTAATTGAAGGAGACAACTCTTTGAGCTGTCTGTTCTATAAAGCACCATCCCATTCTCTGGGTCCTGGTTTGCCTTTGAAAGTCACATGGGAGGAAAAAGTCAGCACCATTCTAGACAACTATAGCCACAATTTTATGACACTGTGATTTAGGATATGTACAGATACTGAAAATGTCATCCTGGACTTCAATAATTTATCTGCATTGCTGTTTACCTTTTTCTTTCCCTTCTTTTTCTCTCTTTTTTTAAAAAAGGTTTTGATTTAATATCCCATAAATTCTCCTTTCTCTTTTTCTCACCTTAAGAAAAATTAATTTTTCCAAATGGCAATTAAACTCCAGATTTACCTAAATCACACCAGCAATCTATTGATCATAACATCAGCTCCAAGAGAAAAACTAAGCAACAAAAGGGTCCTTTTTCCTTTAGGTACTCAATTCACAGGGTCCTTATTAGGTGTCTGCTAGCACTGCATGCAAACAAGAGAGACGTTTTAAAAATAGTCAATGGTTCAAATGATTCCTAACACCAGGCAGCACATTCTATGTTTATTTGCCTCAGAGAGAAAGCTGGAGAAAATGCTTCCCCAAAGCTTTTCGGTGCATTTATTTATATTTATCCACAGTCATTCTTAATGGGATTCTTCAGAACTAATCAAAGAGCTGCTTAGAACTGAGTACAGTAAAAATGTCACTAATTCAGACAAATCAGGACATGGGCAGCCTGAATTAGATATAAGTCTGAATTACATAACATTTTAAAAAGCAATTTGACTTTATTACTTCTGTATCACTTCAGGGTAATAAGCATGAATAAGCATGAGTAGGTAGAGACCAAACTTGGTGATGAATACGAAGGAAACATAATGATTGTATTAATTGCTTACATTTAAGGGATGCTTCTGAATTGTCAACAGAAACTCAATTCCTTAAATGGACTTCTTATGCATCTGATGTTATGTAACTTACCAGGGATTTATTGGACATCTGTTCCCAGCAGAGAATTAGGGGAAAAGTATATGCCTTCAACAACTTTATATTTACAATCTCGTTAGGGTGATTAGATGGATATCGCTAAAGTGACTTCTGGCCATCTACTTCCAACTCACTTCCTTATAACAAGTTTTCTCTACAAATGAGGGTGGGAAAGGACACCTTACCTCTGGTCAAATGTGTGGGAACTGCTGAAGTAATGAGGGTAAATTGCCCTTGGATGTACTCATCCAAATGACTGTCACTACCCCAGCTCTCCTGCCTCCAAGCATCCTGTTTCTTGCTGGTGATACTTCTCAACAAAGCACAGCTGGACACTCCTGAGTTACAGAGATTGGAGCTGACGAGGGCTCTGCCTGTGCTAGGAGACAGGGCATCAGACCATCTCACACAGGTCCTGCTGACAGGGCCTGACTGTCATGGAATCACTTTCATCAATCTGCCACTTTTTCTGACCTGTGCAACAGATACCTTTACTACACAGAAGTTCAGCGACTTCTCAAAGATAAGATCACAGGTGACAGTTTTATTTCTAGTGAGAATTACTAGCCTGTGCCTTCGTTAAGTAGCAGGTAATAAATATTTGGGGGACACTCTGCGTGGTGTTCTGGGAAACTAAGATCCCCTATGAAACAAAACTGAGATACAAGGCTTCAGAAACTGGCTATAGGTCCACTGTCTACTAGTTAAACTGCAGAGAGTCATAAACAGGGACTGATACAATGGATAGAAAATAACTGCAGAGCCTTTATGAGCTACCACCAAAAAGGAACTTGGGGCAAACTGAGTAGTGGCAGGATTCCACGGTCTCCTAGGCCCATTTCTCCCTAATTTTCTTCTTTGTCTGC
>PVHP010035363.1:0-18508 GCA_004024765.1 Zapus hudsonius | reverse complement strand
CATTCTTGCTGTCTGTCTCTCTTCCATCTCTGTTTGCAAATAAATATTTTTTATATAAATTTAAGCCTGTCTCAAAAGAAAAAAAAGAGTAGAAAACAGAAGAGAAAAGCAAATCCACTCCATCCCAGGCATACAGATGCAGTGGGTTGAAAGAGGCAACCTTACAAAGGATTTCCCCCAACTATTAGACCACAGGGCCTAAACCAGCACGCTCTGCTCTGCCTGTCTACGTATACGCCTGTCCACAGCTTGTAGCACCTGTAGTATTTACTGGTTACAGAAAACCTGAGGTGCGTTCACTGAACTTTTTCTTCTCTTTGCGAGACAGACACTGGGCTGGTGGCTTTTCTCATGGCTATAATCAAATGCCTGAGAGGAAGTAGCTTGTGGGAAGAAGGGTTTATTTCCGCTTACAGCTGTGGTGAGGAGGGCCGGTCAGTGCAGCCAGTCAGGAGCACAGAGCACAGCACAGCCAAAGAGAGACGTCAACGGCTGCTGGGCTCAGCTCGCTTCTTTCGGTTCAGTCCCGGACCCAGCCTGGGCATCCCAGTATGAGGATTAGAAGATGAGATTTTTTTCAGGGCTGGAGAGATGGCTCAAGTACTTGAAGGCTCTTGCTCGCAAGGCCTAATGGCCTAGGTTCAGTTCTCCAGTACCCACATAAAGCCAGATGCACAAAGTGGCATGTGCACCTGCAATTTGCAGTGGCAAGAGGCCCTGAAGTGCCAGACTCACCCTCTGCTTCTATTTATCTATCTCTTTAATAAATAATTTTTTTAAAAAAAGAAGAGATGACGGGGAGGCTACTAAAAATAGAATCTAGGTAATCCAGAATTGTGTATATTTGTTAACCTACACTGACCTCACTCTCCAATGGAGACTATGTTTGTGTTTTTCATGATGCAGTGAGAGAGCTGGGGCCCATCGAACCCTACCAACCGACCGTAGGCCGATAGCTGAGGCCGATAGCAAGAGAGGAGCCACCACAGTCATATCGTGGAGGATCCATAGGGAACCCTGCAGAGAATGACGGGATGAACAAGGGACCCACAGCCACAGCCATTCAATCAACACAGGATAAGCCAGGGAGACAGAAACCAATGATTTTTGACACAAAGACCCCTAAGCTCACAACATTAAAGCAGCCTTAATACTCATCCACCACGACTCAGGGAACTGAGCGGAAGAGGGGGCGGAAAGATTGTGAGAGCCGTGGTGGGGGAGACTGTCCGGAGGCATGGCACCCCTCAGAAACAACACACTTGGGCCAGGAGGACCGGGCTGAGGACTAGGCTCTCCATGGTCCCCTGCCACAAGGACTGATCCAGACGGCCCATGGAGGAGGATATCCAGCTGATTGGGGATGGGGGGGCATCAGGGAATTGGGGATAACAACTCACTGTTTGCCCACTAAATAATGTAACTCATTATGGACAATAAAAAAATAAGAAAATAAGATCTTTCCATCTGCTTCTAGTCCAAAACAATTATTTTTACTGAGAGTAACAATGCCTGCGTCACTCACGCTAACACCTTCCCAACCAATATGCTGTCTACCTGGAGAGTCACTAAAGCAACCACCAACGTCTCACATAGTTGTCTGTCTTTCTCACTGGAGTGCCAAAGACCTTGGAGAGGGACAGCCTATAGACCAGGCTAGCTTTCCAGACATCATAGAGGACACTGGTTACTCAACTTCACCACGCCAAAGTCTTCTTACTTTCTGACTACTTTTAATAGACACCTCAGCCTCACCTGCCAGAAAATACTAGAAGATCTATGGGAGCCAAAACTGCAAGTGTTCTATTAAGTATTCTTCTCTACTAAAGCTTTTGTAACCCAAAAATGACTATCAAAATTCTTCGGTACTTGTTTTTGAAAGGTCTATATAACAACCAAACTGTGACAAGTAAAATTTAAGTCAAGTTATCTTTTTGGTTTGAGCATGGAATTACATTCTTTGTTAGTAAAGTAGGCAAACAGAATCTCATTAAATATTTGCTGCCCTACTCTCCCCTACTAAGTTTAAATCCGAAGGCAAAATCAACAAAATACAATGCCTAAGACCTCGGAGAGCGCTCATGTCGTAGAGCAGAGTATCTCCAGCTGTTATCTGACGGGGCCTTTTGCTTGCAATGGTAATTTTAAAAAAAAAAAGTTATTTGGTCTCAAACATTATGAATTCTGCATCTCCGAGAGTAAAATGATCACTTTAAGTGAATAAAAGGGAATAAGAAAAACCAGAGGGGGGCAAGCAACAAAAATAAAAAATAGAAGTTTTATTCTGTTAAATTACACATTACTTGCTTTTCCAAAACCAAACACTAGTTCAGGTCATCTCTCTCCTGTCCAGTAAAATCCTGCGCTTTCTTTGGAACAAAGAGAGGCAGGAGGGTACCTCACATCCAAGACACCCAGGATCACACACAAGAGGACTGAAGTGTAAAACAAACACACACGTATCTCGTGTTTTCAGTATTGGCAAGTATAGGCTCCAAAAATTAAATCTGCAATAACTGACTGCGATGGTTAGGTTTTGTTGTCAATTTGATCTTTTAAATTATCTTGGGTGGGTCTCTGAGGATGTTCACAGGAAGGCAGCCTCTCAGCAAGGGGCAGGATGTAAAGAAGCTCAAAGAAGCTGGAAGTGAACATCCTTTCCTGTGTGGGCCATGCAGGAAGGAAATTCCAGAGACTCAGGAAACCATTAAGTCTGGGGAAGGGTTGTAAGAACCCACCCTAAGGGGAAGACATTCTCCTTGACCCTCTTGCCTGTTCCCTGTTCTGTGTGTGTGGTGTGGGTGATGGGTTTTTCTCCCTGCTCGGACCTGTGAAAGGGGGCCAGCCTCTTTCTCTGTTACGGACCTTCCCCTCAATCTGTAGTTTCAATAACTCCTTTCCTCCCCCAAATTGTGCCTGGTTTGGAGATTCATCCCAGCGGCGTGTGTCTGACTAGGGACACTGACATATCTTTCTGGTCTAAATTCTTTGGAGTTCAGGAGCCCAATTTTTGGACTCTTCTGTTTTAATAAAGAATTGAAATAATCAGACTGAGAAGGCTAAATTATGAATATTAAACTTATTTATGAGAAGATTATGACTCCAGGGAGGAGGCTGGAACAGGTATACACATCCCTGTGGTGGCAGGACCTGGGAGCCCACGGCAGAAGCTCAGCACCGGAGTCGAGGGAACATGGAAGGGGCTTTCCAGGAAACCTGAAAAAGAAACTGAGCTTCCAAAGAAAGCTAGGAGGTTGGAAGAGTGACAAAAGGAGAAAACCTTCCTCCGTCCTAGCAGCCAGGCTGCTGCTGGGATGGGGAAAGGCCTCACTGGTACTGGGACCCTGAGGTTCAGACAAGGAGAAAGGAACAGCCAAATAAGGCCTTGCAGATTGGGGGGGTGAGCCTAGGAGAGACGACTGGTCTGACTCAAGGGGCTGCCCGGAGAGGCTAGAGCATGTAGGTAGTGTGCTGCTATGTTGGAGAAGTAAGGGGCGCTGTCGCTGAGGGAGGAGACGGGATCAGACACTGAATTCCGGTTCTGCTGAAGCATGTGGTGTGACATCTCTTTGGGCCTTCCTGTAACTATTTTTAAGTGCCTGATGATGCCTACACATAATTGGAGGGGGAAATGATGATACCAGAACAAAATAGAGACTAATTGAGAGGGGGAAGGGATATGGGGGAGGATGAGCAGGGAATCAATGTTGTATTGTGTATAATTATGGAATCTGTCAATAAAAAGAAAAAAAGAACTATATTGATGAAGACCCCACAGGCTTGGTTGCAGGTCACTGGGAAATCAACCTGGAGCTGAGCTGTAAACCTCCTCCCTGTTAACCAGCTGAGAGAAAGCTGGAAAAAGCACGCATGCATCCCTGTGGGAGAGAGACGTCATCACCAATGGTGAACAACACTGGACCTTGCAAGCCTTGAGATGGGCCAGCCAGGCCAGATGAGCCAACTCATGCAATAGTGACACGTGTTATGGGGGAAATCAACCGCTCTCTACTTGGCCTGGAGGCCCGATCCACGGGAGGGAAAGCATGCCTGGTACTGAAGACCTAGCCAAGAGCCTCTGGTGGGGAGGTCATGGGCCCTAGGGGAGTAACGCCTGCTGTTGTCTATCTGAATGCATACGTTATACTCACCAAAATCCCTTATAAGCATTTTTTTCTAATGTGTATTTTTGTATATTAATGCTACTCTCCCTTCTGGCTAGAGAAACTTCTCTTTCCAGAGGCTGTGACCAAAAGACATCAGCGTGCTGAGGAGTGACAGTGGAGTGTTCAGCACTGAGACATCTCTATCACACCTTCCTTTGAGGAAGGGGTGCAGGAAGATTGTAGAAGCCAAAGGAAGGGGAGGACTGCTTACAACGCAAACTTCCAGACACAAAATGGCCTTGATATTCATGACTTCGCAGTGCCTGACACTTCCTACACGAGACCTTCATAAAAGGAGGAAAAGATGATGACATCGAAACAAAATAGAGACTAATTGGAAGGGGGAGGGGATATGATGGAGGGTGGGCTTGAGAAGGGAAAAGTGGGGGTGGGGTGGGAATTATCATGGTTTATTGCCTATAATTATGGAAGCTGTCAACAAAAAGGGAAACAAAAACAGTGATGAAGACAGACACTGAGGATACTCAAAATATACCAAAGCAGAAATCCAGAAGCTGACAGGGGCTCAAAACTATAGCACAAAAACACACCCACCACAGCACAGAGAATGTTGCGGAAGAGCTGAGGAGGGTGAGAATATCCAGAGGCATTGCCCACCCACACGATGACTGACTGCTGCTGGCACAACTCCATGGTGCAAACCAGCAATCCCTCTGAGGGCCCTCAGTGGAACAGAGGCAGAGAGAACGGAACGTGGGTACCAACACATGATTTGTTCATACAAAGTTTCTACTTTAAAAAAAAGCTGGGCACAAAGTGGCACATGCACCTGACATTTCTTGTAGCAGCAAGAGACCCTGGTGGGCCACATATACACACACATGCAAATAAATAAAATATCTCTAACTCCTATTTTTTTAAAGGGAGGAAATGATTTATTCAAACTACAGAACCAGGGGAAGTCCCATAAAAATTAAAGAGGCTGGTCCTCTTTCACAGGTCCAAACAGAGAGAAAAACCCATCACCAACACAACACACACAGAACAGCAAACAGGCAGGAAGAACAAGGAGATAATCTCTTCCCCTTTATATAGGCTTAGGGTGGGGTCTTGCAGCCCTAGCCCAGACTTAATGGCTTCCTGAGTCACTGGAATTTCCTTCCTGCGTGGCTAACACAGGAAAAGATGTTTAGTTCTAGCTTCTTTGAGCTTCTTTATATCCTGCCCCCTACTGAGAGGCTGCCTTCCTGTGAACATCCTCAGAGACCCACCCAAGAGTTACTAAAAAGGTCGAGCTGACAACAAAACCTAACCATCACAATCTCCAGTGGTCTATCATCTTTTATTTTTAAGTGAATTTTTAGAACCTTGGTTTTTGATGTGATTTTTTTTATTGTCCATAATGAGTTCCATTATTTAGTGGGCAAACAATGAATGAGTAGTTATCCCCCGTTCCCCAATGCCCCTCTTCCCCATCCCCAATTGGCTGGATGATCCTCCTCCATGGGCCGTCTGGATCAGTCTTTGGGGCGGGGACCATGGATAGCCTAGGAGTCAGCCCGGTTCCACCAGTCCTTGTGTGTTGTCTAACTCCTATCTTAAGACAAGTGCACAGAGTGATGTCACCTTTCATGATGACATGATCAGTGTTACAAAGAGGCAGTCCTGAACTAACCACTCTATCTGTGGGGCTGCCTGCCTCCATGGATATGAGTGTGCTTGGCTTCTGCCTAGGAGGTGTTCCTCGCTGCTATCAGCATGCAAGCCCCTGATTTACCTCACCTGCCCGGTCCTGGTGGCTGGCCTTATGTTTGGGCCTCCATCACTCTGGTCTGCTACTCCCTTCAATCTGAAACACACACTTCTCCCAACAGTGCCCTATCCCCTTGCCAACACAGGGTCGCATCAAACCTTCAGATCTCGGACAGTCTGGTAGCTGAAAATAGTATTTAGATTTTACGAATCTGCATTTCTCTTGTAGTGTGTGGGTGGAACAGCTTTTCAACAAGTTTAAAAGTCATTTGTGCTTCTGTTTCTATGAGCAGCCTGCTCATAGCTTTTGCCATTCATACGTAGATATGAATGAGTTTATTAAGACATTGAACAGAAACCCACCCAATGACCCAACAATCCCACTCCTGGGTATTCACCCCAGAGAGATCTAGTATTTTATTCAAAGGCTTGTGTATAAATGCTCCCAGTTCTATTTGTAAATTTTAATAGCTCAAAATTGAAACTAAAATACATTTCTAACAATAAAAGAACTAATATAAACAGCTTTGTACTGGAAGCATATGACAGAATACCAATCAGCAGTGAAGGGAACAGACTCTCTGCGACACATGACTACTGCCTGAGGAAAGCCAAACGAACGCTGTCTGACGTCACTGCGTGAATGCAGCCCAGGAACAGGCCCACTAGTCACCGTGACGGACCAGAAGAGGGCCTCCCCGAAGTGAGGTGGAGCAGCGTCCCCGCCCTCCGGTGCCCCGTTCCCCATCGCGTGCCCTGATTTCAAAATAGAACAAAATCTTCACAGGTCACTAGATACAAGTACTGGGATGGTCAGAAGCTGGACTGTCAATGAGAAGCAGCAGATCTGGCCTTTCTGAGGAAAGGCTGAAGAAGAGACCGGGACTTCATCGAGGTGTCTGCCCTGAAGAAGCTCACGCGAGTGAAGCCTGTGCCAACAACAGTGGACTAGAGTGGAGTGACGCCTATACCTACACCAAATGCACAAAGAAATGCAAATCCCCAAAATTAAAGTCACGATGCTGCGAGATGGAAGCGAAGATCAAAGAGACTGAGCAGTGGCTGCTGAATGCCATCACCTGTGCTGGAGGAGTCACCACATCCTGGCAGGTGATCTCCTCCAGGCCAGCCATCTAACCCTCCAGAGCCTCAGCTTCTTCCTTATTAAAGCCCTGCTCAGACGTGGAAGTTTGCTCAGGAATAAATGTTTACAACTTTTTGATGCCTTTGTGAAAAGATTAAGTGGCCATAACTGTGTGGGTTGGTCAAAAACTACCATGATTTCAAGGCCAACCTGGGCTACAGAGCAAGTTCCAGGTCAGCCTGGGCTAGAGTGAGACCTACCTTGAAAATAAGCAAAAACATTTTTTTTAAAAATTGGAGAAAAGACAAGCCTCTTTAACAAATACTGCAGAGAAACTGAATGCCCACCTCTAGACATATGAAACTAGATCCATCTCTCTCACCTGGAAAAAAAAAATCAATTCAGGGCTGAAGAGACTGGCTCCTGAAAAGCCTAAAACTGGGGTTCAGTTCCCTGGTACCCACATAAAGCCAGATGTACAAAGTGGTACATGCATCTGGAGTTCATTTGCAGTGACTAGAGGCCCTTGCCTGACCATGCTCCCCCCTCTCTGCATGTAAATAAAATATTTTTAAGAATTAAAAAATAAAATAAATTCAAATTAAAGACCTGAATGTAACCACTAAAACTTTGAAACTGCTAATGAAAACATAGGAAAACTCTTAAAAACATAGGCATAGGCAAGGAGTTTCTGAAAAGATTCCACCAGCACAGGAAAAAACCCTAAGAACTGACAACAGGATCACATGAAGCTAAAAAGCTCTGTCATAGCAAAGAAAGCATTCACATTAAGAAAACAGCCTACAGCTAATAATATATGTCAGAGAGAGACAGAAAAAGAGAGAGAGAAGGAGAGAGGGAGGGAGAGAAGGAGAGAGAGAGAGAGAGAGTTAGTCTGGGCAGAAGAATCCTATGGAGGTAGCTAAGGATGCACCCAAAAGCCATAGGTTATTAGAACAATTTCAGTGCCTGGGGTGGAATACCTTCTGTGAATGTTGGCCAGGAAGGCTCCTGATGACCTGAAACATTACAGATTATTGCCAAGGCTCTGGGTTGCCCACCAGAACTAGACAGTAAGACCCTGTTGCTGAAGACTCCACATGCTTGGGCTGCAGACATTGAGAAATCAAGCTGGAGCTGAGCTGGAAGCCTCCTCCCTGCTGACTAGCTGTCAGGCTGCTGGAAGAGCTATGCAACATAGTCTTTTGGGAGACTTTTGGGGCTGGAACCAGCAGTGGACCCTGTGACCCTATGGCTGGCAGGCCAGGCCAAATGTGCCAACTGGAGCAAAAGTGCCATGTCTGTTAGAAGGAGAAACCAACTGCTCTCTGGTAGGACTGGAGGCCCACTCCACAGGAGTGAATACATGCCTGGTCCTGAAAACATAACCGAACGCCTATGGCTGGGAGGTCATAAGCCTCAGGGTTGTAGTAGTTTAAATATATGTCTTCCATAGACTCAGGTGTGTTGCTAAAACTTGTAACTACTGTCTTCAGCCACCTGGTGTCACTGGAGGGCAGGATCCAGGAGTCCAGCCCTATGATGGCCCTGGGGATGGATCTGATTTCCTGCCCAAAAGTATGCAGAGAGGTCAGAGTTCTGGTGGATTTTTGTGCTTGCTGCTTTTGATGTGTGCTGGCTGTGGTGGTTTTTCTCTTTGCTTGGCTTTACAAATGGGAGCCAGCTTCTTCTGCCATAGACGTAACTTCCCCTTGATCTGTAAGCTGAAGAAAACCCTTTCCTCCTATAAACTGTCTGGTTTGGATGTTCATCCCAGCAACATGAAGCTGTCTACCACAAGGAATAATGACTACTCTTGTCTGGCTAAATGGATATATTATGCCCACCAAAATGACCTCTAAACACTCTGTTTATGACCACATATTAATGCTCCTCTCACTTATGGTTTGAGAAAAAGAAAGCTTTTCTTTATTTTTTTATTTTTCAAATATTTTTTAAGAATCTTTTTAAAAATAATATTTTATTTATTCATTTTCAAGCAGAGAGGTACAGACAGAGAGAGAAAGAGAAAGAGAGAGAGAGAGAGAGAGAGAGAGAGAGAGAGAGAGAGCGCGCACCAGGGCCACCACCTTGTGGGCCTGGTTTATGTGGGTCCTGGGGAATTGAACCAGGGGCCTCGGGCACTGGAGCCAAGTGCCTTAACCACTGAGCCATCTCTCCAGCCCTTGAGAAGCTTTTCTTTTCAGATGGCAGTGACCACTGGGGGTGAATCAAAACTCACCATAGTGCTGAGACAGTGCCATACTATCATCCAGATATGAACAGACCAGTGCATCAGTGACCTCACAGTGGTTGTCATTAGCCTCACAAGACCTGCACGGTTCTGAGCCCATCAACATTGTGACAAGAAGGGCAGAGGAGGTCAAATGGAATAAGACATCTAAACAAGAAAGGACCACTTAGAATGAGGAGGGTGCTGTGTGGAAGGGGGCAAAAGAGGGTAATGAGACTGGTAGACCATCAAACCACAGTCTGTTCATGTATTAAAGTTCCCAGTAAAATGTTTTAAAAACTAATGCAAATGAAAGCTGGGCGTGGTGGCGCACGCCTTTAATCCCAGCACTCAGGAGGCAGAGGTAGGAGGATCACCGTGAGTTCAAGGCCACCCTGAGACTACAGAGTGAATTCCAGGTCAGCCTGGGCTACAGTGAGACCCTACCTCGAAAAAAAAACCAAACTAATGCAAATGATTAAAAAAAAATGATAGCAAGGATATAGGGAAAGAGAAACCCTTATAGAGTACTGGTGGGGTGTAAACTAGTACAGGACACTATGGAAATCACTATGGAGATTCCTAAAACCCTAAAGGACTCTTAAGTCATCATACCAGAGATATCTATCTGTACATCCCTGTCTACTGCAGCTCTCACTGTTCACTAGCTAGGAGATGGAACCCACCTACATGTCCACCAACGGACCGAATGGCCAAGGTGAATCGGAACACATTTATGCATCCAGAAAGAAGAGCGATGCGGATCACGAATGGAACTGGGAACCTTTAGTTAAGATACAGACTCAGAAAGACAAACCCTGCGTGTTTTCTCTCCTGTGCAGAGTTGAATTTCTGTCTGTCCTCACCGCAGAAAGAGAACTATGAGAGGGGAGGAAGAAATCTTAAGGAAAGGGAAAGGAAGGGCTGCAGAGAGCAAGAGCTAGAATTACTTGGGGCGACATCTAACCCTACCAACCGACCATAGGCTGATAGCAGAGATCCTGGCAAGAGAGGAGCCACCACAGTCATATCGTGGAGGATCTACATGGAACCCTGCAGAGAAGGACGGGATGAACAAGGGACCCACAGCCGCAGCCATTCAATCAACACAGGATAAGCCAGTGAGACAGAAACCAACGATTTTTGACACAAAGACCCCTAAGCTCACAACAGCCTTAATACTCACCCACCACGACTCAGGGAACTGAGTGGAAAGGGGGCGGAAAGATTGTGAGAGCCGTGGTGGGGGAGAATCTCAGAGACATGGCACCCCTCAGTAACAACACACTTGGGTCAGGAGAACCCGGCTGAATACTAGGCTATCATGGTCCCCTGCCACAAGGACTGATCCAGACCCCACGGAGGAGGATATCCAGCGGAGTGGGGAGGGGGAGGGGGGCACTGGGGAATTGGGGATAACAACTCATCATTTGCCCACTAAATAATGTAACTCATTATGGACAATAAAAAAATAATTACTTGGGGCGAGTTAGGGGGACAGCAAGAGAAGGACAGGAGAAACAGCCTTGGGTAGGAATATGAATAAGAAGCAAAATGACAATATATGTATGAAAATTCCCAACGTTACACATCTATGGAAATGTCATAATGAAACCCATTATTCTATACACAAAACTTTAAAAAATAAAAGAACATTCAAACTAAAAAAAAAAAGAAAATGCCACAATGAAACCTATTACTTTGGATGCTAATGGTAGAAAATAAATATTACTTTTATAAGAAAAAAATAGTCATTGAAAATAAGCTTTTGCCTTTTCTATTCCTATGTCATATGATAATCATAACAAAATCATCATTTCTGTAAATTGCATCATTTCCCAATTTTAAAAAATCGGGGCTGGAGAGATGCCTCAGTGGCTGATATGCTTGCCTGCAAAGCCTAACAGCCAGGGTTCGATTCCCCAGAACCCACATAAAGCCAGGTGTGCAAAGACAGTCATGAGTCTGGAGTTCGTTTGCCGCGGACAGAGGCCCTGGTGCGTCCACTCTCTCCTCTCTCTTCTTGCAAATAAATATTTTGTTTTCACATATTAACAAAGTACAAGATTATACACCAAACAAATGGACCTTATTCAGCATGGGGTGGAGGTGGCTTTTGGATCTCTACCCGTGAGTGAAAAAAATCAATAGATGGAATTTTCTATGTCATGTCTGTGAACGTGACACTGAATTTCAAAGCCATGAGAACTGCAGCTCATACCACCTCACCACAGTAGCAAACATGCCACCTCATCAGGTTGTTATGGCAACTGGAATACTTGGATTGAGAAGAGGGAGTGAATCTTTGTCTGAGATTTTGTTGCTACATCCACTAGAAAAAATTTTTAATTACAGTCTGAGGACTAGATCCATCACTTAACATATGCAAGCCTCTTGTTAACCCTTTGTGATAGATAATAAACAAAAATAGGTTTAGAACATAAAATAAAATTAGTCTTCCAAAAGGGTTCAAAGAGCACCTAGCCAATGTTCGACACCAACTTAATTCACCTCCTAGAAGCCTGTCTGGGTCAACGAGGGATTCCCTTCTGCTCGTGCTTTGTTGGGTTTTATTTCTGAGACAGGTTCTTCCTGTGCAACCCAGGCTGCCTTAGCCTCTGTATCAGCTACTTGTATGTTGCTGGGGCAAAATACCTGACCAAAAAAAATGGGTCTAGGGAAGGGTGGGCTTACTCTGGCTGACAGTGCCCGTTACATCCATCATGGTGTACAGAGCATGCGGGTACGAACCCGAGGAGGAGCTGGTCACATTCAGTACAGTGAGGAAGCAGAAAATGCCAGTGCTCTGCTGGAATTCTCCTTTTTTCACCGCCCAGAATCCCAATAGAGAGATGTACAGAGGCTGGACATACCTGGAGGGCTAGAGAATGCCTGGAGGGAGTATCTAGATACATCTATTGTGATTCTAGGCCCTGTCCAGCTGACAATCACTCAAGACATCAGATCCTCCCCAGTGTGAGAGGCACCATGTACACCACCATGGACTCACTTCAGGCGATAGCTTCGTGAGTGACTCCACGCCTCCAACACTGTTCTGTCCTGAGTGGGCCTCTCGAACTGCACCTCAGAGCCCGTCTCTCTTCGCTTTCTCTGCCCAGTGTCTGGAACAAGGGAGGCGTTTTAGCTGCTAAATGGTTAAGCTTGGCCGAAAGCTCAAGCATAAATCTCACCCAATTACAAACATGAAATTCTCAACAGGAATAATGTAACCTTTTACACTAGCAAACATGTTTCCTATTAACTACGTTCCATTTCTGCGATTGTGCATAAGACTCTCTCCTGTGAGAAACGGAAGTGTAAGCGTGCATCGCACAGAAGGATCCAGAGAGCAGGACCATAGCTCTGGCAGATATACTGTTATCTTGTCGCAAGAGCCGCACCCTTGGGCAGATGCCATGCTCAGGCGCTCAGCACGTTCATCTTATCATCTGAGCAGGTTCTTTCTCGTCTATGAGCCACTAAGACCAATGGGGGAAAAATTCATCTTTAATTAAGGAAATTTGATATGCCAAATTTTAAAGAAGATCTTATGGGGCTGGAGAGATGGCTCAGCGGTTAAGGCACTTGCCTCCAGTGCCTAAGGCCCCAGGGTTCAATTCCCCAGGATCCACAGAAACCAGACCCACAAGGTGGTGGCCTGGTATGCTCTCTCTCTCTCTCTCTCTCTCTCTCTCTCTCTCTCTCTCTCTCTTTCTCTCTCTCTCTCTCTATCTCTATCTGTATCTCTCTGCTTGAAAATGAATAAATAAAATATTTAAGCCGGGCGTGGTGGCGCACGCCTTTAATCCCAGCACTCAGGAGCAGAGGTAAGAGGATCACTGTGAGTTCGAGGCCACCCTGAGACTACAGAGTGAATTCCAGGTCAGCCTGGGCTAGAGTGAGACCCTACCTTGGAAAAAAAAAAGAAGAAGAAGATCTTAAACAACTTTCAACCAGGTTTGGACAAAAACCAACATGTGAATCAGCTTTCCACTGTGATAACAGACCTGACAAAATCAAGTGATAAAAGCAAAGACAGTTGACGCTGTGGCTTTGGGGTCTGGGGTGAGTCAGCACATCATGGCACTGAAGAGGGGTTCAAGCCAAACCAGTCCTTCAGTGACCAGGAAGCAAATGAGAGAATGAGGAAGGGCCAGAGTCCGACTCTCCTCTCAGGTGCACTGCAGTGGCTTAGACACCCCAGTGGTCCTCACCTCTTGTGATCACCATGTCCCAAGAGTGTCTTCCTCGAAACCAATTCAACAAACGGGCCTCTAGGACACACTTGAGATCAAGTTAGCTATTTACTCGGAGAATGGCTTTGTCAACCCACAACCCACACAGGGAAACTGCCTCACAATGCCCTTTCCTACCTCACTGAAATAAATACCTGCCAAAAGTTAGGACTGCTTCGTGCTACATAGAAAGAAAAAAATGACATGCAAAGTCACAAACCCAGGCGTGGCGGCACACACCTTTAATCCCAGCACTGAGGAGGCAGAGGTAGGGAGATCCCCTGAGCGTGAGGCCGCTACAGAGTGAGTTGCAGGTCAGCATGGCTAGAGAGAGATCCAGCCTCCAAAAGAAAAGCCATCACTGAGAGCAAAGACGTGAGATGGAGTGTCTCAGGAGTAAAGCACTTGCCTAGCAAGCATGAGACCTGGCTTTAATCCCAGCACCACAAACAAAGCAAAACAATTTCAAAAAGCACACTAGTTCTCAAAGTAAAGAATGTATTCTAGGCTGGAGAGATGGTCCAGGTGTTAAGGACACTTGTTTGCAAAGCCTGATGGCCTGGATTCAATTCCCCCGTACACACGTAGAGCCAGATGCACAGAGCAGGGCAGGCTTCTGGAGTTCACGTGCAGCTGCAACAGGCCCTGCGTGCCCATTCTCCCCATCGGTCCACTTCACTCATTCTCATTCATATTTTCTTTCACTATTTCTCCCTTCCTCCCTCCCTCCCCTTGCAAATAAATATTTTTAAATATCGTATACTGGCCAGGCATGGTGACACACACCTTTAATGCTTCTGATGACACTACCACGCATGTAATTCCCGCATCTACTGCCCACTGCTCCACCGTCAGCTGTGTCTGTAGCTTTCTGCGTCACTATCTAATCGTGGGACTTTGACCTTTTCCTTCAAATAATGTATGATACATTGACTATCAATTAATTGAAAGTGTAAGTAATGTTCCTCATTCCTATATAATCTTTCTTCCATGTTACTTTAAAGATTCTATTTCTCATTTTATTCTTTTAAATTTTATCTAAAAACAAAAATTATACAAATCAAGCCAGGCGTGGTGGTGGTGCACGTGCACCTTTAATCCCAGCACTCAGGAGGCAGAGGTAGGAGGATCGCCGTGAGTCCAAGGCCACCCTGAGACTACAGAGTGAATTCCAGGTCAGCCTGGACTAGAGTGAGACCCTACCTCGAAAAACCAAAAAAAGAAAAAAAAATTATACAAATCATGGGTTAGCACATAATGCTTATTTATATACGTATGCATTACATAAGGTATAAATCACATTAAGCACATCTATCTCCTCAAATAGTCATCATTTACTGAAGGTCAAACTTTCTAAATCCTCTCTAACAGTTCTTTGAAATGTATAGTACCTTATGGTTACCAAAGGTCACCCTGCCCCATACAAGAGCATTGTAATGTAATAACATGAAGAGCAACAACTTACTGCTCCGACCTAACTGTAGGTCAGCACCTATTGATCAACTGTCCCCACCCCTCTCCGCTGCCTACTGCGCTCCTTAGCCTCTGGTAACCACCACTCTGTTCTCGATTTCTTTTCAATTTAAATGTTTTTACTAGAGGGTGGGAGGGAGGGAGGGAGGGAGGGAGGGAGGATGTGTTTCTGTGTGTGTGTGTGTGAGAGAGAGAGAGAGAGAGGGAGAGAGAGAGAGAGAATGTGGGCCCACCAGTGCCTGCTGCCACTGCAAAAGAACTCCAGACAGGTGAGCCACTTTGTGCATCTGGCTTTATGTGAGTACTGGGGAATCAAACCCAGGCCATTAGACTTCGCAAGCAAGTGCCTCTACTTGCTGATCCATCTCTCTAGCTCCTCAATTTCTTTTACAGGGCACACAGTTCTTATCTCTCTGTGCCTGGCTTACTTTATCTTACATAATAATCTCCAGTTTCACCCACATTGCCATAAATGACAGGTAGGGTTTCATTCTTTTTAATGACTGGATAGTATTCCACTGGTATACATGTACTGGTTTTATATATTTAAAAAACAGGTCCAACACCTCTCTGCCAGCTAGATTTCTTTGGCCAGAAGGTGCTACGCAAGTGGCTGGGGTTTCAAGAAAAGCCATCAATAGTCCTACCCAGCTCTGGCCCCTGTGGATTCCGTAACTGACCTGCCAAGCAAGGTATCCACGAATATTGTGGGAGTAACAAACCACTTTCTGATTGGATGAGAGGCCTGCACCGCAGGAGAGAAGTCATGCCTGGCGCTCTAAGCCTGGTCAGAAGTCTGTGGTGACACGGGCCCTGGAAGGGAGTCTACTTCTGTGGTTATGTGAAACAAACAGCATATCAAACTGTCATCTATATTTTTCCCAGAAATAAGTACTACTTGAAGCCTCAAACATGGAAGTTTCTTACTACAATGGGGAGTGGTTAATGCAGAGATGCATAACTGGGAAATTTGCCAATAATAAGTAACTACTATGTACTTCGCCTAAAGAAGACCTCTAAACCATCCCACCAAGGCCAAGGACCTCAGGGAAGAGGGGGCCGGAGGAAGAAGAGCAGGAGGACAGCTGGGAGATGCTGCCTTCTAGACTTGGCGCAGCTGCTGTACTAGTAACTTACACCAGCTGCGTGTCCTGCCAAAAGCAGCCTGTCAAATACATCACCATGGATACCAATACACCACAAGACCCCACACTACCCAGACTAGCTAAAGGTACTTAGTGGTTACTGAGAGAGAGGAATTAGGTTCACCATTGGGAGAGCCTCGGATAAATTGCCTGTTCTTTGATAAATAACCTTCTACCTTCATTTAACTCAATGGGTTAAAAAGGTATCAAAGAAGATGAGTATTAATGAGGAAGAAGGGTGTTAATGGGAGGGGGATAAGAAAGGTTAATTGGGGGGCTGGAGAGATGGCTCAGCGGTTAAGGCACTTGCCTCCAGTGCCTAAGGCCCTGGGTTCAATTCCCCAGGACCCACATAAGCCAGACCCACAAGGTGGTGGCCCTGGTGCTCGCTTGCTCTCTCTCTCTCTCTCTCTCTCTCTCTCTCTTCTCTCTCTCTCTCTCTCTCTCTCTCATCTCTCTGCTTGAAAAAAAGTTAATTGGGGAGAATAAGGTCAAAATACATTATATACATGTATGACAATGTCAAAAACTGAGAAAATAAAGATTAAATATGTACACACACACACACACACACACACACACACACACACACACACACGCAGAAAGTAACTCATCTAGAACTTTCAGAGTTTCCTCCAAACTCCCAGGCTGTCCACATCACCCTACTTGTACTGAAACGCCTTCTTACTGCTTTCCCAAAGTCACCCTCAAGTTCTTAGAAAACTGATACCGCTATGCGACTGACAGGGAGGCTGCTAAAAATAGAAGCTAGGTAATCCAGATTGGTGTATATTTGTTAACCTACACTGATCTCACTCTCCGATGGAGATTGTGTTTGTATTTTTCAGGATGCAGCGAGAGAGCTGGGGCCCATCTAATCCTACCAACCGACCGCAGGCAGAAAGCTGAGATCCTGCCAAGAGAGGAGCCACCACAGTCATATCATGGAGGATCCATAGGGAACCCCGCAGAGAAGGACGGGATGAGCAAGGGACCCACAGCCACAGCCATTCAATCAACACAGAATAAGCCAGTGAGACAGAAACCAACGATCTTCGACACAAAGACCCCTAAGCTCACAACCTTAAAGCATCCTTAATACTCACCCACCAGGACTCAGGGAACTGAGCGGAAGAGGGGGCCAAAAGAGTGTAAGAGCCGTGGTGGGGAGACGATCCAGAGGCATCGTCCCCCTCAGTAACAACACACTTGGGCCAGGAGAACCCGGCTGAAGACTAGGCTATCCATGGTCCCCTACCACAAAGACTGATCCAGACGGCCCATGGAGGAGGATATCCAGCTGACTGGGGATGGGGGGGGGCAATGAGAAATTGGGGATAACAACTCATTGTTGGCCCACTAAACAATGTAACTCATTATGGACAATAAAAAAAAACCTGATACCGACATTAAATTCAAAATATTTGCCCACGTAAACCTTCTCGTAAGCATTAAGCTGGTAATGACTGCCCCAAGCTCTGGCTTCCCATGAGACACAGCTCTCAAGGAAAGAGCTCTCGACGGATAGGCAGCCGATACAGGAAGAAGCACGATGGTGACCGTGTAAAGCGGGTGGCTGGACTGTTGGCTTGAGTGTCTTCCGGAAGTAACATTAGATTCGTTCCATTGTAATAATGACAACATCTATTAAGAACTGGCCCCTAACAGGGTCGCCATTGTGCTCAGTGCTTTTCAAGGGTCACTTGGAATACACAGAAAAACATGCCGCCTTGACACTTCTGTTGACAGGACCCTAGCAGACCTGTGACGCAATGGGGCGCAGACCCACCAGAAACTTCTCTAGAATACAATGGAATGGGAACGAAAGGTTGCCAACTTCAGTGAGGACTGCTCACTGGGACAGACGGGCATGCGTGTGTGCGTGCGTGAAACGCTTCCCTAAAGATCAGAGATCTCAGCTGCTGCCCGGGAAAGGCCAGCGAGAACACAAGTCCCTCCCAAGAGTCCAGCAGGTGCAGACAGATGAAGGCCAGGTGTCAGGACTGGTCTCGGTGTGGATGAAGAACTATGGAAAATACTAGTGGGGTCTGACAAAGCTGAAAATCCCAAAGACCCTGGTAATTAAGTACAAGTATGTGATGAGAGCGGCCTTAGCACAGTCTAGTCTGTGGCCATGTGTCTGAATGCTACTGTCTTGCTAGACTCCAAGACCTCTTAAGGACAGAGGACTTTTTTTTAATTGTCCATAATGAGTTACATTATTTAGTGGGTGTTGGGGTCAGCTTCTTAGTTGCTGCGCAGAGAGAACCCAAGCAAAAGCGGCTTGTAGAGGAATGGGGTTATTTGGCTTACAGACTCGAGGGGAGACTCCATTCTGGCAGGGAAAACGATGGCATGAGCAGAGGGCTGGACATCACCTCTGCCATAGCACTGCAAACAGTGGCAGGAAGGTGTGCCAAACACTGGCAAGGGGAAGCTGGCTTATAACCCCATAAGCC
>PVHP010035362.1:0-18554 GCA_004024765.1 Zapus hudsonius | reverse complement strand
AGAGAGAGAGAGAGAGAGAGAGAGAGAGAGAGAGAGAGAGAGAATGAAAAGCAACCTGGCTCTGTACACACCTGCTCCAGCAAGGCCTCCCAAAGGTCCCACCAGCTGGGAACTAAGTAGGAGACTTCATTTGAAATACTTGAGACTGTGGGGGTCATTTTACATTCAAGCCTTGTGTCAGTAATACAATCCACTGTCAGACCATGACTACAGCATTCGCTTTGTGTCCACAGCACAGTGCTCCAATGTACGCCTCCTACCCTCTAGCGGGGATTCTTCTTCCATGATGTTTCCAGAACCTGAAAACAAGGATTGCTGAGAGCTCACAGCTGAAGGATGAACTTCGAGGTGGACAGTAAGGGAAAGGTCTCTCATCTTCACACTCTCTGCCATGTGTAGAGCACACTTGAGCATTGTATTAGGAGTTCTTAGTATCAACGTTGAGGATGAGCTTTCCAACAAAATGGAAGCTAAAGAAGGGTCAGTTGCTGCCTCCCGCACATTAGGCTGTGATCAAGTGGGAACAATGGACCAAAGCCAGGGATTCCTTGCACTAAAGAGAGAAGTACCATCAGGGCCCCGGACCACAAGTGAGGAGCCGGTAGAAGCATACTAACTCAAGGTTGAAATATTATGGGAAATTCCAGCGGCATTTTCAACTACAGTTGTCAGTAAATGTTTCTGCTCAAAATTTACTATCAGATGGGCTGGATAGATGGCTCAGCGGTTAAGGCACTTGCCTCCAGTGCCTAAGGCCCCAGGTTCAATTCCCCAGGACCCACAAGGTGGTGGCCCTGGTGCATTCTCTCTCTCTTTCTCTCTCTCTCTCCTTCACTCTCTCTCTCTCTGTCTGCTTGAAAATGAATAAATAAAAATATTTTAAAAAATTACTATCAGAATGCAAGAATTGTGCAAGGGGAGTTTTGAAGTATAAAACCTTTGTAACCTTTTCTAAATAAGTATAAAAGTAGAAAAGAACCTACATGTTCATCAGAAAAGTTCTTTAAATACATTCAAGTGTCTCTTAATCACATTCTGAGACCTATTCTTAGTCCACATCATCTCCTGTGACCATAACAGGTGCACTTACTCATACCTGTGTGGTGGGAGCCAGTGACTTCTGGGCCTCCCCAGGAGTGGTAGTTTTGAATAAATGTCCCCCAAAAGAATTAAGGGTTTATTAAAATTGTAAATTGTCTCCAGGCAGTTCTGGCTGGAGGAAGTGTGTCACCTTGGCCAGGTCCTAGGGTTCAGCCCTAAGGTATTTCTGGGGTGGGTCTGGAATTTTAGCTTTACATATGCAAAAAAGCAGTCTGAGCTTAAGCCTGGAGTTCCTTTTGTTAGTTTGGAGTGTGCTTGAGTAAGATGCTGGTGGTGGGCTTCTGTCTTTGTCTCTGCTTGCTTCTGTGAAAGGGGGCCAGCCTTTCCTTAACTTCCCCTGGGTCTGTTCCTTCAATAAACATTTTTCTCCCCAAATCGTGAGTGGTTTGGAGATTCATCCCAGCGGCGTGTGGCTGACTACGACACCAGGCAAATAAAAGATGAAGCATATATAGGCTGTAGCTGGCTTAGCAAAGCATGCCGTTCTGCAATACACTTATCTAATAAGTAGGTATATAGTTAAAAATGGAAATTAAAACTATATTCTAGTAGTATCTCAGGTCTACCATGCTTTGTGACTAAGTTCTGTGCACTGTCCATACAGCATACACCATATTTTAATATGCAAACAGGGCAGGTTAGTGTAAAGCAGCATCATTCCAGAGATGAGATTTGTCACGCTGTGCCTTTTCAATGGCTGATGTGTTACTAAACACTAGCAGCTTTGTAGTTCTCTAGTGATCTATGTGATAACCACTGTGTATGTGGTCTGCTTGTGGTCCAATGCTGTTATGCAGCAAGTGTCTGCAGTTACTTCCTGAACAAAAGATTAAATCCAAAATCTAATTTGTCCTTATTTTTTCTGGTTCTTTACTTCTCACCAGAGAAAGCTATTCTTACTGTTTATTTTTAATATTTTAAAAAGTTATAATTGTGAATATACTCCTGTATATGTATCGACCTAAAAAGAAAAAAAATATGGCAGCATTCTTTATTATTTTTTCAACTCCTCTTTTTACATTTAATGATATCTCTAGGATCTTCTTTCATATCAGTTTTTATAGAATGGCCCTTTTCTTTCTGAGTTTTTTTTTTTTTGCTTAGTATTCAATTGTATGAAAGCATCATCATTTATCTTTCTCCATTCACAGACATTTTGGATTTTAATAAACTTTTACTATCAAATTATTGCTCCACGAATATCTTTGTACATGCATAATTTCTCATATGTCTTTGTCAGCAGTATGAAATCCTAAGAAATAAAATTGCCAAGTTAAGGACTATATCTAGATATAAAATTTAATAATTCTTCCCATTTTCTTTTATAGAGATATGCCAGTTTAGATTTTTGTTAGCAAAGAAGAAGAAAGTGTAGAAATTTCCCTAGACTCTCTTCTAACTCTAAATGGATCTTTGTCAAACTTACATATAATAAATGTTCTGCCATAATTTTAATTTGCATCTCCAAGATAAAGCCTATGGTTCCAGCAGCTCCTTGGTAGCTCAACAACAGAGCATTCACATGCTGTTACTGTCAGATCCTTGCCCTTGACTCATAGGTGCTTGTACTGACGAAGGTGAATAACATATTGTTAAGTATCCACCCCATGGAGCTTTAGGTAATCCCACTAAGGAGGCCCTTAATGGAATGGGGGCAGGGAGGAGGGAAATGGTGGTACCAACAAGACTCAGACATACAGCTTCTACTTGTTAATTAAAAAGTAAGAAAGAAAGTTTTGATCTGTGGTATGAATGCTATTTTCCTTTTTTTTTTTTCATTTGTATTTTTACTGTCTGAACTTTGGCTTTGTGCTGCATAGCAATTGTTAACTTTTACCTATTTGAACTTGTCAACTGCTTCTAAATTCTTGAGGATTTCCCCCATTCTCCTGACCTAAAAGACATTTCAAGACATTGGACATTGTTCATCTTTTTTTATTTGTTTTCAGTATTTATGTTCAAAATATTAGTTCATCTAGAATGTATTTTGTTATAAAGGGGTTGAACAGACCATATCCAATTGTCTTTCTAAATTTATTAATGTGTGTGTGTGTGTGTGTGTGTGTGTGTGTGTGTGTGTGTGTGTGCTATATTTAAGTGTAGGTTCCCATGTGCTCACCTGCTGTGGCCAGAGGGGAATGTGGGTGTCTCATTCTGCTGTTCTGCAGTTCTTCCTTGAATCCGGGTCTCTTACTGAACGTGGAGCTTACTGCTTTGCCACAAGCCCTGGTGATTCTACAGTCTCTGCTCCTCTGTAAGACTGAGGTCATAGATGAGCATGGCCAAGTCCAGTTAATTTATGTGAAGCCTGAAGATGAAACCCAAGAGTTCTCTTAGATGGCATCAGGCCCTCATGCTTCTACAGAAGTGCTCCTAACCATGGATCCATCACTCCAGTCCTTGCTTTATTTCTTTTAATAAAATTAAAGATCCATTCTTAATTCAGAAATGGACATTTTGCTCAAACACATCCTTTATTAAATATAAAATTCCAATGAGCATTTGTGCCATTGTCAGATTTTCTAGTTTTGCATTTTCTTAACTATAATTTTTAAAATAAATGCAGAATAAAGTATGGCTAGGTATCCTTTATTGTTGTTGATTATGTTCATTTGAGACAGTGTGTAGCCCAGGCTGGTTCAGAATTCACTCTGCAGCCCAGACTGACCTCAAACTCAAAATTCTCTCTGAAGCCCTGGGCTGGCCACGAACTCACAGTGATCCTTCTACCTCAACCTCCTGAATGATATGACTACATTTGTATGCCACTGTACCAGACTCTAGATTTTATTGTGAGTCACTCATGGTGACTTTTTTCTTAAATTATTGTGCATTTTAAAGTGATCATCTTTGTTACTTTTATACTGTAATTTCAGTTTTCGATGTATAAAATACTATGGACACATTTTTTTACTATAATGTTTTAACTACAAATTTCTTGTACCATATATATATATATATATACATACATTATATATATATATTATTTATTGCTTTAGATAACAATAAACCTGTTTGAATAAAAAGACTTGTTAATTTATGGTGAATCAAGTAAACAAGTAACAGTCTACTGGGGACTTCTTGAGACTTTTCTTATTAATTTCTCACATTCCAGAAATGATTTTACCAGAACAGGGTATAGGATTCACCACCAACACTGCACTGCAGGGACATGTTTGCACTATTGCTTTCCAGGGCTCTTCCTTGGAGATGGTTTACCACTGATGGGGAATATGATCCACACTTGATAGGTTCATACAATATAATTTATAATAAAAAATTTAAAAATGAAAGAAATATGCACATTGATTGTGTGTGTGTGTGTGTGTGTGTGTGTGTGTGTGTGTGTGTGTGAAACCGAGTGTGGGAAAGAAGAAAACAGATTCACTCCATTCCCCTTTACAGAGATTAGACACATTTTCAGAGTATATTTGTCTTAGAGAAGCACTAAGTTATTAGGATATATCTTACCATTGATCATTTATGTTAGCTTTTTTCCAGATTTGAGTTATTCTACCCATGAAGTTTTAGCAAATTACCTCTTGAAATAAGATTTATTTGTTCTATTACTTCAGCTTTCTCCTTTGAAATTATAAATAAACAGGCCGGATCCTATCCATGCTCCCCTTATACCTCTTATCTTCTCTGTAGTGCTTTTAATATTTTCCAGACATCTCTTATATTTTGCATATTTCAAATTATCTCCATTTCTTGTTGTATTTTAGCAAATCCTCTTTTCATTTGTCTTTTTTAAGGAAATACAGTCATTGGTTCTGTTATGATATTCTCAATTCCATCACACACTTAGGTTGTGTCATCCCATCCTTTCCCTTGTTTTCTTGTGTTGCTGACCTTCCCAGCATATATAGGTTCCTTTCTGATATGTAATAAATAAATAGATAGGTAGTAGACAGCTGGGAAAAGTGGCTTTGTTTGCCCTCCATAGCTACTCTGTTTCTGATCAAGGTGCCAATCTCCTTGGGCATAAAAGGAATCCTTGCTCTTCTCATACTGGGTCACTTTGTTTTCTACACTTCTTAGAAAGTCCTTTGGGTTTCAGTTATCTTGACCATCTCTTTGGTATAGAGGTGCCCACAAGATGAAAACAGGAGATTGAGAGTCCACATTGTTGCCATACACTGCTTGGACCTCACAGGAAAAGGGTGGATTTACCACCATTTTCATCTGTTCTGTGGAGCATTCTTCTGATGAGTATTCAGGCCCTTAAAATTAAAATGGAAACATTCCATTTAGTCTGGTATCCATTTTATATTACAAAGGCCCTTAAAATTTCTTTGTTAAAACTTTGTTATATTAGTTCATTTTACAAATATTTGACTGGAATCTGAATTACTGTGGACTATGAATTAGGCATTGAGCTGACTTTTGGGGAAATAATGACAAACTAGACAAGACTCCTGACTTACATGGATGATATATTCTTTCTCGTGTTATTTGACAAGGATTTATATGAAAAAGAAAATCACTGACATATGATATGATAAGATTTTGTGCTAGCCAATTTTCCAACACCATAACAAAATACCTGAGATGATCAACTTCTAAAAGAAAAAATAGTTTGTTTTAGCTCATGGTTTTGGTCCATGGTTGCTTGGGTACATTATCTTTTGGTTTGTGGAGAGACAACATATACTGATAGGTCTTATGTATCTGTTGAGGTATCTTTACTTCATGGTGGTTGGAAAGTAAAAAAAATCAGGCAAGAGCCAGGGTCACAGTATCTCATTCAATAGCATAATTATAGTAGCCTAACATTCTTTCATTAGACATCACTTCTAGAGGTCCCACCACCTCCCAATATTACCAGAGGATCATATCCAAGCTTTTAACTCATAAAACTTTGAGGTTTGAGGAGTACTTATCCTAATGATTGCAGATTTTATTTGAAATTTCAGAAAATCTTTCTGATCTCCAAAGTCCCTATTTTCAGGAGCCTATTCATATTAAACAGGAATAACCATTAATTTTTTTCTAGTCGATTCGATCATCTTCTTGATCATGCCCAAGAAGAGTCCTGTTTTGATCCAATGTATCAGTGCTATATTAACATTCAATGCTAACCTTAATGGTCATATTTTGATTTCTAAAAATATATTATCTAGAAGATGATTTAAAATCCCTACCATATTGGGCATACATATGAGCTGTGCTTTGTAGAATGCAAAAACAAAGCAAAAAATATCTTGTATCATTCTTCCACTCTTTTTCAACAGAGCTACAATGTTTGCTGGGAGATTTATCTATAGACTCATGATTACAAAGACAGCATTTTCCTTTGCCTAGCAGAACATAAGCTATGACACCATTACCACAAAGTATAGAGGCGGACTTTTAGAAGAAAGGACTTGCCCTATTAAGTGTATGCAACTGGCTGGACATCCTGGCAATTTATCGAAAAAATTAATAGGCCCTCTATGTGACATTAAATAGCCTTTTAACAGCAGTACTCTCAGACCCACAGCAACTTACACAAAATAAATAGCACTGAATTGCCTAACAATCAAATAAGGATTTGTCTTCCATTTCAATTTAAATTACTCTGAAGGATAAGCAAACCTAAAAAGCTAATGGAGGAATAAATCCCTATCTATTATGTTCTATTTGACACATATGTAACCCCTGTTGTCTTTGGGAAAATAAAGACACATAATTTATTTTGTATTTTCCATACACTAGTCATTAGGGCATGCTCAGTAAATAGCATTAAATGGAATACCATAAGGTTATAATATTGTCACAAGAGAGCATAGAGGGAGGGAGAGAGAGAGAGAGAGAGAACTTGCTTACCTATACTATGAAGGCTGAAAGACACTATGGAGAGGCAACTAAGTTTATCTTTGGAGATAGCAAGGAAGAAAGTTGATAGAAGTCAAATAGAAAGGCTTGAAACATTTCCTATCACTGAAGAAGTGTTTGTTACTAACATTACTATCCTCATGGTTGGGAATGTAGAAAGAGAGCCTATGATAATAGTTTCTGCTCAGCATACACCCTCAGAAGAGGAGAGTGAGAAAGAGGACAGCAATGGGGAAGAAACCAGGAGAGGTAGGAGTCAACAAGAGCTGGAAGGGACCAGAGGTTTTGCAGAAACAGATAAAAGACAATGGTCTGGTGGTAGCAAAAGGGAGAAAGGATGACCTATTATCTACATCTGTGTGGAAGAATGACTAGGAATCGCCTTGACCACTCCTGCTCTATCCTGCATTCCCAAGGTGCTCCAGCATCCCCTGATTTACTGTCCCTAACTGAAGCAAATGTGGCAGGTGGCCCCACTGCTCTCTGTTCCCTCATCACAGACAGATGTATCCTATGTCAGTGTCCTATGGAGACATGTTCAGGGGAAAACATCACTGCTGTTTGTGGCCCTTTGCGTCTCCTCAGGTTCTGTACCGCATTATGACACAAAGTATTTGGGGGAGGGGCAAGCTGTCTCAGTGTTCCGCCTACCTAAGAACTTAGTTGCTGCTTAAAATGTCCATTTCCAGGTACCACTTCAGAGAGTGCAATTCAGAAGGACTGAATGTAGAGAAGAATTAGCAACATTCACCAGACCCCACCACCAAGCCCAGTGATTCCTAACAGCATTGCATGGCCCAGGAGGATAAAATGTGGAAGAAAACATACTAATTCCAACTTTGTCAACTAAGCAGTATGATCATATTTGAGTCACATCCCTTCCCTGAATACACATCTTCTCATAGATTCAACTGTGTTGGTTAGACGTGTCATTCTACTTGTTATCTCAAACTCAGAATAGCCATTCTTAGAGAGAGCTTGATTTCTCTTTTATACTACAGCAATGGAAGATAGCAATACTGGTTTAATGACATAATTTGAATCTGAAATGTCCCCAGAGATTCATGTGTTGAAGATTTTGTCCATAGTTGGTGGCATTATTTTAAGATGTTCTGGAAAATTTATAGGGTGGTTATTAGGATATTGAAGGCTATTTTTGGTCTCTCTTGTGCTCACTCTCCTTCCTAGCTGCCATGAGGTAAACAATGCACTTTATCACCTATTTTCTGTTGTTCACTGCTGGAATAAAACACATGACAAGAAGCAGTTGATGGAAGAGAAATATTTATTTCAGGCTTACAGATTTCAGGGTAACAGCTTCATCATGACATATAAAGCTGGTTTACTTCATCATACATTCACAGAAGACAGGTATAGAGAACAACAGCCCAAGCTCAAGCTAGTTCAGGACACACCTTAGGGCTGGATTCAAGATCTTCCCCCCAGGGACATACTTCCTCCAGCAGGGATATTCCTGCTAGACCTTTAAGTATGAAGCTTACTCTTAATCAAAAACACCTGAGGCTGTGGGGGGGGCATTTATAACCACACCATCACATTCTCTCCATGGCCCCCATAGACACAGGATCATCTCAAAATGCATTGAGCCCAACTTAAAAAAATCACTATTTACCAGTTTTATTACTCTTCAAAAGTCCAAATCTCATCTGAAATTCAAGACTGTTTCTCTACCATGATGCTGTGTCTCACCTCAATTCGTGACGTAACACTAATTTAGTTAACATTGGACTGAAACTTATGAAGCTGTGAGCCAAACTAATTTTTTTCTTCCTTTTAAATAGTTTCTCTCAGATGTTTGTCATGGAGGAAAGTGTCTAAATAACTCTTGATATGGTAGTTCCAAGAGTGATAGGGTCCCCTGTTTCATCCCTCTTTTCTGCCCTATGACTTCTCTGGTTCTTGTTCTTTTTTTTTTTTTTTTTTTTTTTTGCTGAATTTAATTCCAGAACAATTAGAGTCCTTACAGACTAAAATTATTATTATTGGTTTTTCAAAGTAGGGTCTTGCTCTAGCCCAGGCTAACCTGGAAATTATTCTGTAGTCTCAGGCTGGCTTTGAACTCACAGCAATCCTCCTACCTCTGTCTCTCAAGTGCTGGGATTAAGGATGATAAACTTTTCTGATAATTTTATTTGTTATTGTTAGTTTTTTATAGTAATGGGGATTGAATCTAGGTCCTTGCTTATTTTAGGCAAGAGTTATACTGTCTATTGAACTATATCTCTTGCACTCCCAGGCCAGACTTAAACTCACTTTGTTGGCCCTGATTTTGCTATCTTCTTGTCTCAACTCCTGAGTAGCCAGTGATAGCCTATACGATCAGTCCCAACTCCATTTCATTTTTAGAAATGTGTGTGTGTATGTGTGTGTGTGTCTGTGTGCATGCACATATGCACATGAGTGTGGAGGCCAGAGGACAACCATTGGTGTTGTTTCTTAGAAAGGCCACTCACTATTCCTTTGGGACAGGATCTCTCATTGACCTGGAATTTGTCAAGCAGCCTAGATTGGTCACTCTTCCAGCCACAGAAATCTGTTTATCTGCAGCTCCCCACCATTAGGGATTACAAACACATGCCACCAAATCCACATTTTTTTAAATGTGGGTTTTAATCAAACTAAGACCCTCATGCTTACAAGGTAATCAGTATCCTTTACTGTCTGACCTGTCTCCCCAGTCCTTCTCTGTCTTTTAAAAGCCTTATTCCCACATGTCATCTGCAGTTATATTACTAACTTATGAGCACAACTAGCTGCCTACTTGTGTGATTCCTTCTTTGTTTCTTTGCTGGTTGTCAGTGTGCTTAGTTCTTTATGGGGGCTTGAATAGGAACTATGTTCTCTGGCTCTCCTTCTCTAAGCTCTGGTTGATTTCTAGAAATTTCTAGCATTTCCTTGAATTAAAAGCTTCACTTCCCTCTCTGCCTCCATGCTCACATAGCATTGTCCCTATGGGTTATTCTCTGTGTCCAATCTTCTCATTTATATAAAGATGCCACAATAATATTATATTAGAGATAATTGTAATTATTTCATCTGAACATGGTCATCTGTTAGAGCCTATTTCCAAATTAAGATTGCATTCACAAACACTGAGTGTTAGGATTCCACTGTCTTTGTGATGGGACCAAATTGAATCTATAATGTTCTCTTTGTAAAATCTGTGAAACCCTGCAGCCCAGCCTTTCTCTTCCACACTATTTCCACAAGGTCTGTGTCTTCTCTGTCGGTGGCTTCCTGTCCAGCCCCTGGTCTTTCATGTATGCAGGTTTATTACCTCTACATCCTAGTCCTCAAAACTATAAGCTGAATGTCTTATAGCTGCTGTGTACTGACTCCACATTGGCTGGTGTTGACAGCCTGCAATTTACCTGCCTATTTCCTCCTCAATACATTACTGGGTCCTAGATTATGCCAGCCACATCCCTCCACATCCACCTTCTCCCAGCCTCCTTGATATGAGCCTGGTCAGCTCAGACCTACAACATATTTTTACCCCAGTAGTGCTTGCCTCATTAAACTTCAGATCAAAGCTGGGGAGATACCTTAGTGGTTAAAGCATGTCAACACAGACTTAATCCTTAGCATCCACATAAAGCGTGATGCAAAGTGGTGTGTGTGTGTGTGTGTGTGTGTGTGTGTGTGTGTGTGTGTGTTTGTGTGTCTATAATCCCAATGCAGCAATGGGAGGCAGAGCCAGGAGAATCTGGAAGCTCAAGGGCCACTTAAATTGTCCTATCCAGCAGCAAAACAGAAGAGACCCTGTCTCAAAAGAGAAGGTAGAAGGACTGATCTCTGACCTCCACACACATGCCATGGCCTGCCTATGTGTGCACATATGCACACACAGAAACACTCAGATCATCACAGAAGAAGGCAGGAAAGATCACATAAGTCCCTCATTATTAGGCAGAATTATTTTGTTTTATTTTGTACCTGATAAAATATCTCCCACTTGACATTAAACAAAAAGGTTACCTGTGGCTTCCCAAATTGGCTGTTGGGGGGTGGGGGGATTATGCTCTTTCAAACAACAGAGGGTAACATCAGGTAGAGATTAAAAGGTAACCCACTCCTCAGAAGTCTGTATCCAGATTCATGCAGTTTCTGGAAATAAGGGATTACAAGGAAAACAGAGTAGCCATGGCTCTAAATTAAATATGTCTCCACATTTTCTAGGAGGCACCAGCAGCTTGTTAAATATTATGCCGAGAAATCTCCATCTGACTGTTCCAGGCACATGGCAAGGGAAGGAAAGCTGTTTTACAATCACTGACATGGCGGGATGGGGAAAAGGGGCCACAGAACTGGGATAACCTATCAGGGACAATAACAGTGGCTTCCAGCAAAAGGTTCACAGATGCTGCCTTCTAATTAAAATTTTTTAATTTTAGAGTACAATTTTACAGACTTTATATGTGCAAATGAATGCCTTACACCACATGGTGTCTCCCAGTGTACTGAGAAGGGAAGAGCCAGGGCAGCCATCAATGGCTTCTGCTTCGCTAGGTGCCCCTGGATCTTCTGCTCTGTGCTGCCAGAAACCAAAGAAGGCAAAATTTAAATTAAAATAAAACACTAGGTGTCCAATATTCATTTCCAAGTTGCCTGAGCCAGGAAATGAGGCTGTACTTTTTTTCAGAAGAAATGACTAGGTTATTAGGGCTGGGTCTAGTGCTTCTGAGAAAGAAGCCAGGAAATTTGAAGGGGCTCTGGCCAGGAGCCCATGGAATGGGCAAATATCATAGTGTCCTCTATCTATCCTCTATCTAGAGGAAGGCTGCTTGGGACAAGAACCAGGAGGTAAGGTGTTAGCAATTCAGAGCAGCTGTAACCCTTGACTGAACCCATTTCCTACTGAGCTCAGGCCTGGCTTGAGTCATCCTCGATCACACTTCAATGGCCACTGGGCATCTTAGAATGTTCTACCCAAGATTCCTCTAGAGAAGTGCTTCTTAAACATTCTCTACTCATGACCTCCTTTCACTCAAAAATGTTCATGTGAAAAGTAACTAATATAACCATAATCCATATTGCAATAAATAAATATGTAGAAATGTTATTCGCATACCTGGTTAATTTCTTGAGGTGTACCATAAAGAAGAATTATACTTAAAGTGGAATTATACAATCAAGTAATACTAATATTGTGAAGATTACATTCATGTTGCCAGCTTGTCCCCAGGAAAAGTTATTTTTTAATTTTTAAATTATATATATATATACATATATATATAATTTGAAGCTTATTTAGCTATATATGGCTCACCAAAACATCTCCAATATTTGTATTTAAAGAATCTTTACTATTTTGATAAACAAAGATGATATTTAATTGTTTTACTTTGCATTTCTTTGACTAGCAGTAAAGTTGGTAAATGACAACGAGATTTTAAAAATAATAGACTGTCTGAAAATTTATATTTTCTGCACATATTTTCCAAAAATTTGATGTTTCCTCACTAATCAATAAGATAGACTGTTTTTAAAAATATATATTTTATTTATTTATTTGCAAGCAGAGAGAGAGAGAGAGAGAGAGAGAGAGAGAGAGAGAGAGAGAGAGAGAGAGAATGGGCATGCCAGGCCCTCTAGCCATTGCAAAGGAACTCCAGATGCATAAGCCACATTATACATCTGGCTTGACGTGGGCACTAGGGGATTGAATTTGTGTCATTAGTTTCTGCAGGCAAGAGCCTTAACTTCTGAACCATCATCTCTCCAGCCCCAAGATTGAATTTTATATTACTGTTTATATCAACTTAATCACTTAGAGAGTAGCAAAATATTTTTCTTGATTTATATTTGTTTTTTCTTTTATTCAATTTTTCAATCTGAAAAGGGATATTATGTGATAAATTTCATCAATATTTTTCTACTTTTATTCAAAGATGGAGAACGATTTTTAGCATTGTAGTCTTTTATTTTCTAGTATTTAAAATATTTTATTTATTTGCAGAGAGAGAGGAGAGAGAGAGAGAGAGAGAGAGAGAGAGAGAGAGAGAGAGAGATGCACTAGGGCTTCCTGCCACAGAAAATGAACTCCAGACACATGTGCCACTTTGTGCATTATGTGGGTACTGGGGAATCAAATCCAGACCAAAAGGCTTTGCAAGCAAGTGCCATTAATGGCTAAGCCATCTCCTGCACCTTATTTCTAGTATTTTTATGTCTGTCTGATACAAACACTATCTTTTACTGCATGATGCATTTGTTCTTAATTTTTGTGTATTCTACTTTGGTTTACATCTTGAGAAATATCTGCTCCACTTTTGCTTACATGTGTGTGTGTGTGCATACATGAGTATGTATGCTGCTTTAGTATATATTTAGTATCTTTCTACATTTTTTCTATCTGCTATTCTTTCTGTTTATTATGTATGCTTTACTTTCTCTGTTTTCTAACAGAATTCTCCTTTTCCGATGCAGCTTTCATGTTCTTAGCTTTCATGTGCATTTCTGTGTATATAGAAAGCCATTTTGTTTTGATATTCATGTTCTAATGAACAGTCATGATTTTGCATCTTCAAGAATCACATGAAAATTGAGAGAGAGAAAGAGAGGCCATCTGAGTACTTTATTTCTGCTTGAGATCTCAGGATACTCTTTTTATTAATATTTTCTGTCTTCTATCCTCAGAATACATCATATCATTCAGTTGACTGAGTAAATCCCCTGGGCCTTAGCACCTCAGCTCATCAAATTTGTTTGGTAACTTAACTCCCATCATTTCATTGACTACCTGACCCAGTTGATACTCAACAAATGAATGTGAAATAAGTAAATAAGTTTGCTGTCCATAAGACTTGAAATAGTCTCGTGCCATGCCATGTCACATTAAGTCAGAATTCAAGTGTCTTTATCTGTACAATTAGGAAAATAATGGCTTCCCTGACCAATTTATTGAATTAAGAGGGAGATAATGAGATGATCAAGTGTCAGCACTTTGTGAATTATATTGCTGTATATAAAGATGAATTGCTTGTAGAACATTATCTTTGCTCAATGGTAGACCGAGAGCAGGCCTTTTGAAGTGTGCCCTGGGTACAAATAGGGTAATAGAGTTCAGTGCACAGCAGCTGAGGCCTTGGTTAATTAAGCTCCATGAAGTTAGATGTCAGGAAGGCATAGTCTAATGACCACCACAATTACTAAAAGTATCTATTGATGTTTTTGGCTCATCAATGTGTTCCATTGGAATTAAGCTCAGGTGCTGGCTGGAAGTTTTGGAAGAGAAGGTAAATTAATAAGAATATAGTTGAAACACTGAATTCTTTAACAGGCCATGCTTGAATTATATTTATCTCTGATAAAAAATGATGCTCATAACCCCAAATAATATTTAAAATATGCTCTTTATGCTACCAACTGTTTTATAATAATTGTACCTCAAAATATATTGATGTTTTGGCATATCATTTCATAAAAAGGAGAATGTAGGGACTGGAGAGATTTTTCAGCCTTTAAGGTTGTTGCTTGCAAAGCCTGATGGCTTAGGCTCAATTCTCTAGTACCCACATACAGCCAGATATGCAAAATATCACATGCATCTGGAGTTCATTTGCAGAGGCAAGAGGCCCTCATGTTCCCATTCTCTCTCTCTCTCTTTCCTTTCTTTGTTTCTTTCTTTGTTTCTTTCTTTGTTTCTTTCTTTGTTTCTTTCTTTGTTTCTTTCTTTGTTTCTTTCTTTCTTTCTTTCTTTCTTTCTTTCTTTCTTTCTTTCTTTCTTTCTTTCTTTCTTTCTTTCTTTCTTTCTTTCTTTCTTTCTTTCTTTCTTTCTTTCTCTCTCTCCCTCTCTGTCTCTCTGTCTGTCACTCTGTCTCTTTCTCACTCCCCTTGCAAATAAGTAAGTAAAAATACCCTTTAAAAAGATTGCATATGGGATTATCATTACAAAAGATTTGGCAGAAATATGCCTATTGTCCTTCAGTAACAATGAAAACTAGATTTCTTCTTTGCAAATTTCTTTAGGAAATTTGGGTTTGTATGTTTTAACTATACATATTAATGAGGTTCGGTATGATATTTTCATGCATGTATATAGCATATAAATAAAACCTTCATTTTTTTCTGTTCCCCACTTCCCAATATCATAAACATTATTCTACTGTTAGGTCAGTTTCTTGTTAGCCTTTACATATGAGACAACATTGTACTTGTTTTTCTGTATATGGCTTATTTCACTTCACAATACTCCATTATTACACCTGCTGTATGTATGAAATGTGTGCGCTGGTAGGGACACAGATAGATTCAATATTAGCTCATAAATAGCACTGCAAAAATCAGGGAACACATGAATAGGCAAGTATATTAATTTAATTTACTTAGGATAATGTGATAGCTGATTCTTGACTAGAAACTATATTGGGTTAAGAAGTGCCTGGAAAACCAGCAAAGTGCATCTGTGTGTGTGTCTGTGAGAGAATTTCCAGAGTGGATTTGGGGCATAATACTGCCATGAGGTAACTGATTTTCTCCATACCACCTTTCCTTACATGATGGAGCAAAAATGAATTCTTCATCTATTAAGTTGCTTTCTTAGATATTTTTGTCACAATATGAGAAAAAAACAAAAGTGTGAATACATAGAAAATGTGTGCTGGGAGTGGAAACGTTTCTGTGACTATTAATTTATGTGGTTCAAAATCCTTTGGAGCTTGTTTGTAGGAGAGTGTTAGAAATTTATATAGAGAGAAGCTCTAGATGAACCTAAAAGTTTGCAAGCACAGCTTAATGGGTGCCTTGGTTGGGACTCAGAAGACAAGAATGTCAATAGAAATGTAGATACTAAGACTATGCTCATATCATTTCAGATGGGAATGAGAACTGTGTTAGTTACTTTTCTTGTTTCTATTACAAACAACAACAACAAAAAGTCACAAAGCAATTTAAGGAGAAAGGGTTGATTTTGGCTTACAGTTCAAGGGTTCGAGTCCATCATGGTGGGCAGTCATGGCATCAGCAGCATGAGTCAGATGGTTAAGTTCAGAGACAAATGTTAGAGCTTGGCTTGCTCTCTCCTTTCCATTCAGTCTAGGACCCCAGGCGATGAAATTATGCCACCCACAGTTAAGGAGGGTCTTCCCTCTTCAGTTAATCTAGTATAGATGCTCCCTCAGATATTCCCAGGGATTTGTTTCCATGGAGATTGTAGTCCGAACAAGTTGACAAAATTAACTAGATTAGAAGTCATTCATGTTACACTGTGGCAAAGAACTTGTCTATATTTTGTCCATTCTGTGAGACAGTGTAGGAGGCCGAGGTCCAAGGGCATTGACTAATTAGTTTAGGACCAAGAACTGTGGCAACTCGACATTCATTGTTTGCATCTTGGAGACAGATACACTACCATTCTACCATGATGTCCTTTGTAGGTGTCTATAAGCCAACATTACAGTGCTAGTTATAAGCTGAAGCAATTTATGAAACTGAACTTTTTTCATAAAGGTACTGTGTGTAAAACTACTGAGAAGGACAGTGTGGCTTCCAAAGATATTAGGACCATTAAAAGAAGCCAGAAACTTTATATTGAACAAGAGTAAAGATACATTGAGGGTATCTTGCTAATTTGTGAGCTTCTACCTATCATAGACTCAAGGGTGTCAAGGTTTTGACACTTTGGGAAGACTGCTTTGTGAAGAGAGCTTCTGTAAAGCCGGCTTGCACAAGCCAAGCAGGGGAACATGTACCAGTTTTCAGCCATCCTGGCAGAGGCCACTGCAGCCATGATCCCAATGGTCCTTGCTTTTTCTCACGAAATCATATGGCCTTGGCATCTTCCAGGGGATGCTATTTTTGCACACATACAGAATCAAAGAGTAATAGAGACTTATATGTTTCTTCCCAGATTTCAATCAAAAGCCTGGAAATGCGTCACACAAGGAGTAAGCAAGTTAGTTTTCCACATTGAGTTACAGGCTTGCATCGTTCTAGTCCATCCTGTCTATGTTCACATTGCCTATAATTTGCTTTGGACTTGAATATTTGGACAATGTTGGAACTATTAAGACAACGGCAGCTCTTGCAGACAGAATGAATCCATTTTACATTATAAAATAAACAAAAGCTTTCGGGTGAACGAGTGGAAGATTGTAACCAAAGGAAATATGCTTAGGTGTTGAGTTGAAAGGAGTGGACATGATATGTAATTATATTTTTAACTTTTTTTCACTGAGAAGACTCTACATTAAACACTTCTGGTTGTATCTGAGGGAGGGGAAGAGAGAGAGAATGTTAACTAAAGAAGGAAGACCCACCAAAACATAGCCACATAATAAATAATCCTACATGCTGGGTCCCCATGAGGTTAACTGGATAAAGGAGAGAGAAATCTTTAGTGTAAGCATTCTCCTCTCTTTGCCAAGATGGATTCAAAGCTCTCAAATGACAATCCAAAGTAAACCCTTTCTTCTTTAAGCTGTTTTCCTATTGATTTTTTTGTTCCAGCAATAGACAAGCCTAAATTGTCAAGAAACAGGATATCCAGGGCTGGAGAGATGGCTCAGTGGTTAAGGCACTTGCCTCCAGTGCCTAAGGCCCCAGGTTCAATTCCCCAGTACCCATATAAGCCAGACCCACAAGGTGGTGGCCCTAGTTCTCTCTCTCTCTCTCTCTCTCTCTCTCTCTCTCTCTCTCTCTCTCTCTCTCTCTCTCTTTCTTGCTTGAAAATGAATAAATGAGAAAGGAAACAGGATATCTAGATGATATGGTAGACCACTTCATTATTTTAAAAGGTAACATCCATGTTAGCTCTATGAATTTCTATTCGTACCAGTGTTGTACAAGATTCGCACCATCATTATTCATCTATGTGTGTGTACATATATCTATATGTAGATCTACACATATGTTATCAATTATAATTGGAGTAAAATGGTATCTCAGCATTTTCCGGATGATGATATTGATTTTTTTCATAAACTCATTAGTCATTTGTACTTCTTTTAGGAAATGTCCACTCTGATTAGTTGCCTATTTGTTAAATGTGATTTCCTTTCTTACTGTGATGGAAAAGGCTTCTTTGTTCCTCCCTTATGCAGCACATTAACTTTCTGTTGAGCAATTTTTGTCACTTACTTTCTCCCATGCTCCAGGTGCCTCTTGTCTATGACGATTGCTTTCTTTGCTGTGTAGAAGCACTTTACTTAAATGTAATCCCAGGTGTCATGATCTTTGCTTTTGTTTCTTAAGCTTGGGAAATAATTGCTTCTGCCAGTGCCAGGATAGATTCTCCTGTTTTTTTTTTTTTATTTGTTTGTTTTGTTTTAAGTAATTTCAGAATTTTAGGTCTCACAGTAAGGTTTTTGATCTGCACTGAGGTGTATGTGTAGAGTCAGAGTTAGTCTTCTGCATGTGGAAATCCAGTTTATCCAGCACCACTGATCAAAGAGGCTGTCTTTTCTCCACTCTATGTTTTTTGGTACTTTTGTTAGGAATCGGTTGCTAGAGATACAAGTTTATTTCTGGGATCTCTCTTATGTTAAATTGCTCTATGTATCTGCTTCTATGTCTTTTCCATGCTTTATTGGCTATAGTAACTCTGATGTGTCTGTAAATTAGAATTGAGATGCCTACAGCTTCGTTCTGTTGTGTGAGATTGCTTTGACTATCCG
>PVHP010035361.1:0-18536 GCA_004024765.1 Zapus hudsonius | reverse complement strand
GGAAAGATTGTGAGAGCCGTGGTGGGGGAGACTGTCCGGAGGCATGGCACCCATCAGTAACAACACACTTGGGCCAGGAAGACCGGGATGAGTACTAAGATATACAGGATCCCTTGCCACAAGGACTAATAGAGACAGCCCACGAAGGAGGATATACAACTGATCAGGGATGGGGAGGGGGGGAATTGGGGAAGTCGGGATAACAACGTATGGTTTGCCCACTAAATAATGTAACTCATTATGGACAATAAATATTAAATTAAAAAAAATATAACACTGAATTTCATTTAGTTTTGATTAATAATCATTAGGCCAGGGAGATAAGAGTAGAGTGAATAGACTACTTCAATGTGTTTTGACATTGATTAATGGTGGGCATCAACATCTAGGGGTACATTATTTATTCACATAGTTATTTTTCTTAGATGAATATGTATTCAATACACACTGTGTCAAGCAGCACTTTAAAGGTTGGGGAAAGATTTATAGCTTATAAGGAAATAAACTACTATGTAAGTTTTAGTGATATAGTCTGGAAAAAATAGATGATCACCCACTTGGACCATTTTTATTATTGAGAACACTACTACATGAATATTTTTACATTTAAAAGAAAAGTGGCCTAATCTAGGATATATAATTGAAGGGAAATGGCATAACTATTTCTAGATACCAGTATATTCAGTAAGGAAAACTTGTATTATCTTAGAAAGTAGATCAAATTACTTTTGGAGATTGACAAAGTTATTTGGATAGACTGATTGGCAGTGTGTATTTGTAGTTTCACATGACTTTCTGAAGCAGCCACAAATTTATAGAAATTGACTGTCACCATTAAAATAGTGATCCTATTTTTTCTTATATAGTTTACAAGGAAGACTTTTACACAGAAGATATTTTCTTTTAAAAAGAAGCTGCAAGGGGTTGGGTTATATCTCAGTGAGGAAAGTGTTTGCCACATGAGAATGAAGTCTTATTATCTGATCTTCAGTACCCATATAAAATATTACCTGTAATCCCAGTGCTAAGGAAGCAGAAACAAGAGAGCCCCTTGGGCTAGCATTTCAAACCCAACCATGGAGATCCTGAATCAATGAAAAACCCTATCATAGAAAAATAAATAATAAATAAAAATGGGGATCAACTGTAAGATACAAAATTTGACATCTGGCCTCCATATCCACACATATACTTGCTTTTTCTCACACACACACATGCTACATACATCTATATATGAAAACTGGGAGCTTCATAATCAAGCCTTATGGATTGTACCTATAGTCCCAGCTATTAGATAGACTGAGGCAGGAGGATCACTTGAACCTGAGATTTCAAAGGCAGCCAGTACAACATAGCTTCTTTTCTGCTGAACAGAACAAGCATGACTGGTTGCCTTTTTTGATTCTATGAGTATATGCTACATTCCTAAATGTGTTTTGTATAGTTTCTCTTACGTAAAAGTTTCTGATAAATATCTTTGATGTATGAATGAATGCCTATCCTTCTATTTTCTGCTCTGTGTTCCAGTTTCCCAGGGATGATGCTGGTGGAAGAACCTATAACTGGTTAAATGAGAATCACCACATAAGTAATTTAATAAAGACCATAACTGGGCTTTCCAATGGGAAGTGACCTGGTCAGTCACAAGCCACTAGGATGAAACTTCAAACCAGACACAGTCTAAGGGAGGAAAGGATTTATTGACGGTTCAGATCCAGGGGAAGTTCATAATAGTGAAAGAGGCTAGCCCCCTTTCACATGTCCAAGCAGAGAGAGAAGCCATCCAAACACACAGAACAACAAACAGACAGGGGGTGAAAGAGAAATTTTCTTACCCTTTATATAGCCTTAAGGCAGAGTTTTGCAACCTTATCCCAGACTTGTTGGCGTCCCTAGTCTTTGTAATTTCCTTCCTGCACTGCCCACCCAGGAAGGGATGTTTACTTCTAGCTTTTCTGAGCTTCCTTACATCCTGGCCCCCTACTGAGAGATTGCCTTCTTGTGAACATCCTCTGAGACCCACCCAAAATGATAAAAACAGATCAAGTTGACAACAAAACTCAAACATCACAGGAAGCAACATATGTGTGGATTGGGCAGGATGATGGAACACACATAGAAATTCCTAATATCAAAACACTTGTTAGTAGAATTCATGCAATGAGAAAATATGGTAGATTCTTGCAAGTGAATCAGTATTACTATTTAGAGTCCCTTAAGAAAAATGAGTAGCTAAAGAATGATTTCTTTAGAAGAAAATAATTGCAGTGAATACAATTATGAGGCATGAAACATTGGAAACTGCATAATAATCTGAAGGATGAGGAAACAACTTTGTGCTTTTCTTTGATAACATGCAATGGATCATTTCCTTTTTCTGGTACAATAAGATGTTCCAGGCTCATCGTGCTTTGTTTTCTGCCCCAAAGAATCAACACTTATATAAGTTTAACTGGTAAAAGAATTATTCTGAAATAATCCTCTGTTATTTTGTTCAGGTTACTATATAGAATACCTTACATTGGGAATTTATAAACCAAAATTTTCTGCTCACAGGTCTGGAGGTTTACAAGTTCCAGATGAAGTCATATGGTAGGTTAAATGTTTCATATGACAAAAGGAGGTGAAAGCACCTGAAAGCCACATTTGTAGTGTCACTAGTCCTATTCATGAGTTCACAGTCTCAGATCTCCTCCAAAGTTTCCACCTATTAGCACTATGGCAATGGAAATGAGGTTTCAACATAAACTTTGAAGGAACACAAACTCTTGATTGCTTAAGAAATTGCTCTTCCCTCACCCTATTCACCTCATCAATGATGGAAGAAACACTCTCCTGAAGTTGTGGAGATAGCTGAAAATATAACATCGGTCACTATACAGGTGAGATTGAAAATAGCTTGTTAGGTACATAAACTCACAGTTCTCCCTCTTCCTCTCTTTCTTTCTCTCTCTCTTTCCATCTCTCCCAATGTCCCTATCCTTTTCTCCTTCTTCCCACTACAGTGCACAGACATTGTGAGAAATAAGAAGAGTCTTAGGAGGTCAAAACTCTACTTGAATTAGAACTTTTGTTTTCTGGCTTCTCAAACTAATATTTAAACAATTCAGTTAATTCTATTTTTATCTGTTGTTGGTATAGTTACAGGAAACTGAGTCACACAGAGATGGCAGCACAGATAGAGTGGAGAAGCATAAAACTTATTCATTTTTACATGAACTCAGAGGAATAATTTCCAAAACCTGAATACTGAGCTCTGAAGGCTCAGAATTTTTATAGAGATTCTGGCAGGCAGTTGATATCACCTTGAATTCTTTATGCTATTGTTGGGTTACAAATTTCTAAGGTTAGATGATTTGAGGCACACCAGAAAATTCCTTAGCAATCAGTCACTGATAAGGAAGTACAAATGTACAACAGAAAGCTGTTTGTTCAGGGGTGTTTGTACCCATGATTTGGTCATGTAAATATCTGACTGACCCAGGATGGGACTCAGTGACATAGTTATGCTGGGTTATGATAAGAAAATTACAAGGTTATTTGTATTCTTTTCAGCTTAGAATCTGAGGTATTTCCAAAACACTGTGCAGCACAGAAAAAGAGAGAAAGGCTTTAGTTTGATTGAAATTTCCACACAATATCATTAATTTTTTTTGATTTAAGTCTCTGGGGGCGAACATTTTGGTGTCTCCGGGCCATATTGAACAAAAGTTGTCTTGAGTGACACATTGAGTGTATAAACACCAACACCTACTGACATGAATAAAAAAGTTTACGTATAGTTTCCATATCTACCACAGATAAGCAAAAGTTCTTTTGTAGTCTATATGATTTTTTTTCTATAGTGCCTTTTTATTGCTAATTTATTTCCCAAGAGTTAAGGCAGTTATCTGCTAAGTAGAACTTCTTTTTTAAAATATTTTATTTATTTGTTTTTCAAGCAGAGAGAGAGAAAGAGAGAGAGAGAGAGAGAGAGAGAGAGAGAGAGAGAGAGAGAGAGAGAGAGAGAGAGAGAGAGAGACACCAGAGCCATCACCTTGTGGGTATGGCTCTGGCTTATGTGGGTCCTGGGGAAGTCAACCCGGGGCCTTAGGCACTGGAGGCAAGTGCCTTAACTCTGAGCCATCCCTCCATCCCAAGTAGAACTTCTTATATATGTAGTTTTAAATTTCTAGGCAAAAAAATATTTATAGCATCATCTTGATTGAGCTGAATTAATTTATGATTGATAAATATGTTTCCATTATTTTTAACTCTCTCATATTCAGAAAGTATTTTAAGATCCTTGAACATATACCAAGTTTGTAATTACGAATAAAGAAAATTAACATATGTAAGTAATAAAACTTTAATTATGTTTTTATTATAAAAGTAAAAGAAGGTGGCAATGTACAACCAGTGGGAAATCTGACATTGTATTTGAGAAACGAACACCCCACTGCCTGGTTCCGTGGCAGTAGATGTAATTCTCAGTGCATTCTCAAGGTGCTCATTTGATATTTGAGTCGAATTTTAATATCTGTAGGATTTACTCTTGAAATTGACTGCTCAAAAATGTGGTTGCTTCCAAGAAGAGATGACATAAATAAGATGTGAGTGTGAACAGAGGAAGTTTTGTCTCTGGGAAGACAAGACTTACAAGTTCAGAAAAGGGATATCAAATTTTTCTTTAAATTGATTGTCAGATTTAAGCTTTGTGAAGTCCATTTAAAAATTTACAGGTAACATATTTAGGCCAACTGATAATGGAGTGTCAAATATACCAAGTACTGATTAATTTCTCAAAAAAAATCTTGAAATTTGTATTCAAATTCTCGCATTAAATTGAAAAGCAATGCTATATATTTTTCACTGTTCATAGGACTGTTTTAGCAAACGTATCAAAATGCATCAAATTGTTTGATTTAATTTGAGCTTGCCATAATTTCAGTTTCTTTTGGAGCCCTGCTGTTATTTAAAACATTGCATTAATAAGTTGGCTTTTACCTTGAATAATGCATGTTTAACTCATTTAAATAAGTGCTTAAATGCACTAAATTACTAAATCTGTAAACCAGGTTTCATTATCAAATTCTGGCACAAAATTTTGTTTTATATACTATAAGCTCAGGTGTTATAACATGTGGCAAGTCATCAAATCACTTCAACATTTGGCCTTAATTTAGCCATTATACTTCCACAAAGTAAAAATCTCCTTATTTAGCATCTACACTTTTAAGGAATTCCTGGGATTGGCGATGATTCACACAATTATGTGACCCTTATGAAAAATACAGTCTTTATGACTATTACTATGGCATACAATTTACATAATATTCTTAATGCTTTTGCATAAATTTTCTTGATGTACTATGCAATGATATATTACCAACATGAGTTTGGGGTAGCAACCATATTTTATTGTATTACTTTCACAAGATCTCCTCTTTTACATAACCCTTCTGGGACACCGTTGTTAGCTCTACCAGATATGTTGAAAGTGAACAGTGTAAATGACTTTAACATATTTTTACTGTTTTGTATTAATCTCTTGGTTTAGTCATGTCTTAATTGCCACTTCTTTTGTGACACACTCAACCTTGATACCTCTAAAATCATAGCAAGCTGAGTTGTATATGTAACAACAGTGCTGTCATCCATCACCAAAGCAGAACATTTGAAATTAGTGGCTCGACTCTTCAAACATCTCTTGATATATTTTCTAATTTCATCAATTTGCCTGGCTATAGTTTGGTGAGACAAACTGATTTTAGAAATCTCTCCCTTTGTTTCATGGCATATTATCTCTTCCAAACTCATACATTGATTAATAAACTCACCTAAATTGTTTTGATTTTTATCTTGCTATTAAATATGCTAACACATAACTAACTCTTACAAAGGAGTCCATTTGAGTTTGTGATTTGTAGAAAAGGTCTTGTTGAGAAGACACCCTATTTTCCTTTTGCTCTTTTGTCCTCATTACATAATAGACACTGGTGCACAATGAATTTGGCAACATACTTTGCATATAACACTTTTTAAATTATAGTCTTTGAAAACTTGCAAAAATTTATTGCAGATTAAGCAGAAATTATCTACCTGCCTCTACCAAAAAAAACAACAACAACAAAAAAAAAACAGGATCATCTGTCCACTGTTCATTGAGCAATCTTCACATATATATGTTCTTTTTTGTGTTCTGTGTTCTTTTGAAATGTAAAAGTCATGCTGGGATTAATATTTAATAACAGACAAGGGACTATATTTACTTTTATTATGAAAATTAACAGACATGAAAAGAGAAAGCTGTTGATGCGTTATTAAGCAGAGCAAAAAACTGCAGGCAATGCATGAGGTGAGCAGGCTGAGCTTTGGAAGTACTCATTAGCAATCAAATAAGAATACTTCCCAGTCTTCTAAGTAACAATGTGTGCTTATCATTTGCAAAAGAAAAATAAGACATTATTTTTAATTACTGGTTTTCACTTGCTAAGTAACCACGAGGACATGTAATATCTGATGGTGTGGAATAAATCCTTTTGGAAGGCACATGTGATTCTAAAAATGAAGCTAACAAGAGTGAAATTGATGTGAGAATACATGAGACTATTTTTGTAACATTGTGACATGTTGTTGTCCTCTACAAACTCTACCCTTGAGAAGCCTACACTTGAGTTACAAAATGAAACTGGTACTAACCTCCTGTTTTAAATAAATTTAGGATTTTGTGTTGGGATGCATTACAACTTATCTTTGACTGCATGAGGCCCAAGGGCTACAAGACGTACAGCCATGAAGTAAACCATTCTTGTAGGTATGTAGTGGTATCTCTTATAATTTAGATACGCATTTACCTATCAATAATATTGTAAATTTTTCCATGTCTCTACTTGTCCTATGAATATCTAATTTTGTGAAGGTTATTTTCCAAATATTTTGTCATTTTTCAACTGCTGTGTTGGTTTTCTTATTGGTTATTTTTTAAAATATATTTCGGATATACACAATTAGAAGGATTTTTGTGCAAATAGAAATTTTTTCATCTGCTGTTTTCCCTGATGTACCATTGTGATTGTTCTGATTTTCTTAAATGAATTTAGTTCTGAATCCTCAGGCAAACTATATTAACCTCACTCCTTTAGCACCCAATCCTGAGCAGTTCTTCTATATCTATTGGTTTCAAAATTTTCTTTTGGTTTCTGCTTCTGAAAAGTTTACCTTGTTTTCTTACAAACCTTAGCTACATCAATAAAAATGTATATTTGCCTCATTTAGCGCAATGTTTTTTCTAGGATTGTCAATAAGCCAGACATAGCTGTAAACTTTTCATAAGAGGGTAAATCAATCATTTCACAATACAATGTCTTCTATTGAGCTTGTTTGTTATTTATTTTATAAATATTGAATTGATTTGAAATCCATGGGCTGGGGACTTTGGACATGAGAGTAGGTGATGGTAGAAGGTAAAGTGTTGTGAAATGAAAAGTAAATAACTGATTCTCCATGATCTCTCACCTGTATTATTGCAGCAGCTTCTTCTAACTGGCTTCCTTCATTTTGCCCCTGCTACTGCCACTCTGCTACCCAGATAGTAGCATCTATTTATAACATAATCAGCCAGGCACAGTGGCATATGCCTTTAACCCAGCACATAGGAGGCAGAGGTAGGAGTGTAGCCATAAAATCAGGGCGATCCTGAGACTACATATAGATCTCCTGGTCAGCGTGGGTTAGAGGGAGATCCTACCTCAAAAAACCAAAAGAAAAAAAAATAATTGATGTCACACCTCTGCTTTAATATCTTTTCAACTCCCTTTCATAAGAAGACCAAGCCCTAACAATGGCCATCATTCCACCTTATCTATACTGTATTCCCTGAAGCCCTTGAGCAAGCCAATCATATGCCTGATATAAAAATAGTTGTATTTTCTTTTCTGTGCAGCAATCACTCTTCCATCAGCTTTTCACAGTGTTAACTTTCTAGTCTTTAGCAAATACTGATAAAACACATGATGCATTTAATTCCAGTAAAGGTAATCCTTGTTCTTAATAAAGTTAATATACTGAGTATATGACTGAAAACAGACTTTTACAAAATAACTTTATGGATATATAAAGTATGTAAATTTACCAATTTCAAATATTTAATCAGTTAAGTAACTTGCTGAGTGGTTTTTAACCATCACCAAAAATTGTTTTAGAACTTTTCCATTACCCTGGTAAATTCTGTTACACTTTCCTCCTACCACCATTCCAGACCATTTTTATATTAATCATTTATGTAAATGGATTCATATATCATCTTTCATAACTCATTTACTTTAATAAGAATGTCTTTAGATTTATCCTTTTGATAATAAGTATCAATATTTTTTTAAAAATCAATTAAAATATTCAACCCTATTTTGCATCTATTTATGAGTTTAACTTTGTGGTCCTTTGAATGTAGGTCACCCATAGCTCCAGGTGTTTAATTAAAGCTTGTAAAGTTGGGTCTCTAGCTGCCTGGCTGGAGGAGTTGTCACTGGGGTAGACCAGAATTCCAGCCAAAAGGCATGCAGAGAGGTTTGAGTTCTGCTGGGGTCCTACGTACTAGTTCCCTGCTGCTGATTTTGGTTTTTGCTGGATGTTTGGTTGTTTCTTTCTGCTTGGATGTTTGGAAGCAGCTTCTTCTTCCACCGATGGAACTTCCCCCTGGTCTCTAAACTGAAATAAACCCTTTCATCCTATAAAGTGTGTCAGGTTTCAACGTTCATCCCAGCAACGTGAAGCTGTCTACAACAAACTTCATCATTTTTCTTTATTGCAATTCATGGATTTCTACTTTGATAATTATATTTTATGGGATTTATTATTTCTTTAGCTATTAGATAACTATTTACTTTTTCTCTACAACATGGCAAACCTCACAGTAATAACTTTGAATGTAAATGGACTCAACTCTCCTATAAAAAGACACAGGATAGCAGGTTGGATCAGGAAAATGGACCCTTCCATCTGTTGCCTTCAAGAAACACACCTTATTGCTAAAGAGAGTAACCTACTGAGAGTAAAAGGGTGGAAAACAATTTACCAGGCATGTGGGAAAAATAAAAAAGCAGGTGTGGCTACTCTAATATCTGACAAAATAGACTTTAAACCAACAGCAATAAAAAAAGGCGAGGATGGCCACTTCCTACTCGTCAAGGGAACAATAGAACAAGAAGACATCACTATACTAAATATGTATGCACCTAATGCAAAGGCCCCTCAGTTCATTAGGCATAAATTACTCAAAAATAAAGCAGATATAGATGCCAACACCATCGTAGTAGGAGACTTTAACACTCCACTGTCATCCCTAAGCAGATCATACAAACAACAGACAAGCAGGGAAATCAAGCTGCTAAATGGCACCATAGAGAAACTAGGGATAACAGACATCTACAGAACATTCCACCCCAAGGACACAGATTGCACATTCTTCTCAGCAGCACATGGAACTTTCTCCAAAATTGACCATATACTTTTTCTTATACTATGTTTGGCATTTCATTCTATTAAATATTTTGAAAACATTTTTATTCCATATTTTAATTATATATATATATATATATATATATATATATATATATATATATATATATATATATATATATATATATATATATTTAAAACTGTGTCATGCACTGTAGACCTGACTGGCCTAGAAATCTCCATATAGGTCAGGCTGTCCTTGAATTTTCAGTGATCCTTTTGCTTATGGTACCCAAGTGTTGTGATTACAGACATGTGTCACTATACCCAATTACCAATTTAATCTTAAAAATACTATGTTTGCATTTGAAATTGAAATAGGAATGTTGGGATTCCTTGCCAATACATCAATACCAATGCATCAACAAATTTAGGCTACCCAGATTTTTGTCTCATGAACTTAAAGAATTAAATCTATAGACCAGAGGGTAAGGTACAGAGACACATTATTAGATTAAGAGAAGGAAAGAGGAGAATATACAGAGAGCTCCGGCCGTAAGGGTGGGGAGAGAGAGAAAAGCCCTTGTGGAAGAAGAAAAAAAGAGAACAAAAGTCTTCACCTTGTAGAAGAGTTGGGGGGCAGCTTACCAAAACCTAGAGGTTCAGGCATCTGAGCTGCCTAGTGAAGAAAGACTAGAGAGCCAGTGGGATCCCTCCCCAGACAGTGATACCTTCTGGCTCAGTTGATCCAGAGAAACAGCTGTAGGTCCATGACACTGAGTTCCATGGTCTTTAGCTTGACTGACCACATGGCTAGGATTGGATTTCTAGTAAAGGAGACTCTTCACGTGGAAGGACAGGTTAGGCAAGAGATAAGAAGTCAGCTCTAGCAAAGTGGAGACTGCAAGGCAAGAGCTTTCCTGCCTTCTTTTTTAATTTCATGCCCCGTCACTCTAAACTGCCTCAATTTCCCCCTCAGAAGAAGTAACCCCAACTACCATTAGGGATTTGGAGCAGAGACTGGTCTTGTTTCTTCTAGCTGACTAGGGTCATTGGGTGTGGCAGTTGGGGAAAATTCTCCAGTGGGGCTATCTAAGGGACCCCACGGTATATTGGTGGAGTGCAGGAAGACAGCCCAGGAAGAAAATGTTAGGGAGAAAGAACAAAAGCAAGGAGTTAAGGGGAAGTGGGCACAGAGTAAACTGGAAACCATTAGGATTTCCATTCTTGTAGACTTCAAAGCTTTGGAAAACATTTGAGGGAACCTAGGTAGTAGATGGAGTTAGACAGAACTATTCACTGAATGGCACAGTAGTGTTTGACATGGTTCAAATCTGTTCCTGTATGGCTTATAAAGCTGATTATGTATTAACAGAATTATAATGAACTTATATATGACATTTAACATTAATTCTGGAAGATACATAGTCCTGGGCTGTGATGAGGTTGTCTATGCCATGTGATTTTGTATCATTGAACCCCAGTATTTAGAAGAAGAACACAGGTTCTAACCCAGTATCTTATCTCAACATTTCCACCTGTAATTCAGAGATATTCTTCAGACCATTGTCACAAGTGTTCATAAAAATGCCACTCTTCCTTTCCAAAATTTGATTCATATTGTTTCCATACTGGGATCTCAAACACAACCTATTATCTTAGGCAACTCAACTTCTATTTTCTGTTTTAAAATATATTTTCCTCTGTAGCTACTAATCTGCTTCTGTATCATGCTGCATAAAATACAGGTCTGAAAACAGAGGACAAAAAAATTATCAAAATATAAAAAGCTATCTTTTAAATGTACAATTAATATACTATAGAAGATGTGGCATTATAGCTGGGAATACTTTAAAATAACTCAATACAAGGAAGGAGTCAGGTATGGATGAAAAATAACCATAAGTGTGAGAGCTAGGCTCAGAGTATTACCCGAAATTGCTGTCCACAGAACCGGCACTGAGTGGAGAATCAGCTTATTTTCATGCCAGCGTGGGCCCAGTGGTATCTCCTCCAAAGCCTGGACTCTGATTCTTGGTGGTTCAGAGCTTATATACTTTTTCTTGGACTACTATTATTAGTCTTAGAGCTCAGCATCCTGGCCTAGTGCCAAAGACCTTGTGTCAGAGATAAGTTTTATAGAAAATAGGAAGGAAAACTGAAATATGCATAGTTTGCAGACAGAGGTCTGTCTGTGTCATAGTTACAGAAATAAAAAAAAGACACTTCCAATACAAGTCAGAAGCTACAATACAAATCATTGGACACAAAAACTATAGTGTCATCATAAAAAACTAATATGAAAAATTACTTTACTTTGTTGTGGGTTTCTAAGTCTCGTATCTCAAGAGTACATGGACTAATGGTTGTACTATTTTTGTGGTGCTAGGTACTAAACCTTTGCACATTAGGCCATGGAGCTATGTCCTAGGACCAACATTATACATTTGTATTTTCTACTAGAAATCTAAAGAAAAGGCTGGATCTGATGGTGCTGGTCTATCCCAACTACTTAAGAGGCTGAGCTAGAACAGCCTGGCCATGAACTCTCCAGTCAGTAGTAGGTAGGTTTGTATACTAGCTCTGATGTGTTTTGTCTACTAGTTCAATATTTTAGCAGGTAATTTAATTTTTGTCACCCTTAAGACCCAAATCTATATAGTGGAGGTAATAAATTATTTGCAGGATTAGGCTCTCATTCTGTTACCTCAGCCTCCTGAATATTGGGATTATAAGTGTAAGCAACCATGCCCATTTCAGGGGTGGTCAATAAATTTCTTGATCAGCAAAGTACTTATGACAGGTCTGGCATGGGGTTAAGTGCTCAGTAAAGGGTTCCATTATTTCTATTATCCTCATTTCTATCTTAAATGCACATTTGCTCAAATTCTAACATCTTTAAAATAGAGATGGCATTAGGTACAATATTTATTTCTCACTGTTATGTAAAAAATGTTGCCTTACTACAAATTGATAAAATCTGATGATAGTCAACATAATATCATTTGTGATTAAGCTATATTACTAATTTCTATTTATTCATATATTCAATCTGTAAATATTCTATTTATAGATTATTCTGGATAATCAACTTGAAAAGAGCTGGTTCTTTGAAAAGCTAAACAAGATTGATAAACCCCTGCCAAAATGGTGAAAAGGAAAGCAAACTCTAATCAAAAAGATTAAAGATGAAATAGAAGATGCTATAACAAATAACAATGAAACTTGGAGAATCATTCCATAAAATTGGAAAATCTTGAAGAAATGGGTAAATTGGTTGGTACATATGACCTACCCAAACTAAACCCAGAAGAGATGAATTACCTAAATCGAGCTATAACATTTTACAAAGATTTAACAAGTAACCAAAAGTCTCCCAACCAAAAAGTCCAGGTTCAGATGGATTCACTGCCAAATTCTACCAAACTTTTATAAAAGAATTAAAATTGCTTCCTCTCAAGTTATTTAACACAATGGAAAAGAAGGGAATGCTCCCTGACTCCTCCCATGAAGCATAATTACACTAATGCAAAAACTGGACAAAAACACAAGAAAAGAAAATTTGACACCAATACAACATGTAGAAAAATTTAAAAGGTCAAAAAGTCACAAAGTATCAAAATACCTGTGCTCACCAGCAAAAAATCAACAATTGTGGATTTTCATGTTTAATGACAATATAACGTTGAGGTCCTGTTTGTCCAACTCCAGATCCAATTCTTTCCTCTCCATGCAAAAACAAAAATAATTGAATTTATTGTAATAAATAAATGAATTTATAGTAATATACATATATATTTTAAAGTTTTTATGCAATAGATTTTTTGACTTTGTACCAAATACATGACATATGCCCTTATTAAAATTTTACATTCTTTGCCAACCAACTCCAGAACCTTAACAGTAAGGTACTCCAGAATTATGGCCTTGTACACTGCACTGGGCAGCAGAGATATACAGTTGCTGCTCAGACCCCTACAGCTCCCTGCTGCTTTGATACTATCACCAGGCATCCACCACTGTAGCTTCAATGTTGTTTTCCCCCACGACCAGATTCAATTCCCTCCTCTCCATGCAGAAGCAACCAAAATTATGAATTTATTGTACTATTCATTTTCTATTTAAAACATTTTATGCAATAGATTTTTAACCTTGTACAAAATATGTAATGACCTATGCCCTTTTTTAATTTTACATACTTTGTATCATAATGTGACCCTCTGAAAATCTTCACTTTCATTCAAATTACATTATTTGAAACCCCTTTTTATGGACTTATAAAGAGGTAATTATCTGTCACTATACTTTATAATTTCATAGGATGAATACATCCCATTACTATGCATGACTGTCAAGTTATACATTTAAAGTGTTTCGAGTTTTTTATCACAAAAAATTGTTAACGCTTATAAGTTTTTTCCTTGTGTACCAAGAGATTGATACATAAAGATAAGTGTTTGAAGATAGTAGTAATTTTGCCACATCAAAATCTTTAACACTATCCAATAATGAATTTGAATTCAAATATACAGATTGTCTCAATATTTATTTTTATTTATTCAGAGTGAGATACAGATGAGGCCAAGGCCACGATTTGTCACTTTTTTTGCTCTTTTGCAGTCACTTGTTCCCATTTTAATTTGCATCATTGATTTCTTGGAAAACTACAATAACCTACATTCAGCATTCTCTCCTGACTTAAAATGTGGCATCACTGGAAGATTGGGGGAATGAGATTGTGATTGGTGTCAAAAGGTGAATTTCTCATGGCGAAACATGTGTTTTAATTGTAAATAGTTTCAAAGCACACAAAAAATCGAAGGCTTTTTACTCATTTGAAGATCTCTGTGATTATGAGCAGTTTATGTCCCAATGTCCTGTTCTGATATTTCTTTACTAGGTACTGATTAAAAACAAACAAGCAAAATGACATAAAATGATTAAAACTCGTCTTTAATCTTTTCCTTTTCTATCTTTCTAGTTCTGAATATAAACATAAATTAGAACAAATTTAGTAGTTTCTTGCAAAAATAGACTAGTTTTAAATTGTTTATAATTTGTTATTAAATGTTTTCATTAGATCAAGAGTCTGAGGATTACAGAAAAATACAAATAAAATAAACATCACAGGCATACTGTTACCTACAAGCAGTCTTTAAAGCTATTTTTCCAAGTCAATTTTTGCCAGGTGGACCTATATACAAAATTTCAATGCATGCAAAATAAGTTATTTTAATTTCTAGATGGAAACAAAACTATTGATAAATCCTAGGGTCCTACTTTTAAAAACTTAACATTTGAAAATATTTAGATACACACGTAAACATATGAAATGCCTGTTGAACCATATGTTTTCCTTTTATTTGTGTTTATATATATATTCTCCTTTTTATAAAGGAAAAATTAGAGGAAAATTAACAGTGACCAAGTATAAAGAAATGAAAAATAAATTTTATACATCATCTCAATAAAAAAACATTATTCATTTGATCCATATACATATTTGTATATATATGTATATATATATATGTCTACTGATATTATTGCTATTCTTTAATACCATGTATTAGATTTGATTATTCATTCATTTATTTATATTTTATTTTTTGAAGTGTTTGTGTGAGAGAGAGAGAAAGAGAGAGACACTAGGCACACTAAATGTGGCACCATAAACATGTAGAGGTCAGAGGTCAACTTTTGTGTGTTGTTCCGCACCTTCTACCTCATTTGAGGCAGGGTCTTTATTTCACATTTTTTTGTCATTGCTGCGTTCATCAGGGTATTTCGACCCATAGCTTTTGGAAAATCCTGTTTCCATCTCCCATCTGTTGGTCAGCACACTGATATTACAGAAGTCCACTGAAGCTTCCAGCTTTTTTTATGTGGGAGCTGGAAATTCAAAGCTAGTTATTCAAGCTTTAACCACCATCACTTTATTCACCCAAACATACATCCAGCCTGTATGCTTTTTTTGGTGATGTAGGTAATGGGATCCATGGCCCTATGCATGTTAACCAAACAATGGCAATGAGCTGCATTCCAGCCCTGAGGTTATTTTTAACATAGTTTCTAAATACATTAGTTTCTGTTTTTGTGATTTTCCCAGCTCCTTTTTTTATTTATCATGTCTTTTGTTTAGAAAGTTTTAAATTTACATATTTGTCTCTGATTCTTTGTTTTTTCGTGAAGGTTTGTTTTATTTCTTTTTATTCGAAGTTCTTGATTTGATGTGCACTTCACCTTTTAAATTCTATTTGTATATATTTAAGTACGAAAAAATTTCTATGGAATGTGTTTTATTTTTATCCCATAAAATATTTTATGGGTGCGTGTGTGGGTAATATTTTCTCTGTTCTGGGATTCTTACCTGACATTTCTAATTAAATTTCTACAAGTTGTGGGAAGGGAAGATTTTACTTAAAATTTTAAAGTGTTTTGTGGTAAATCGTCAAATCTAACTACATTTCAACTCTGTGTGGGCTGTGTAATAACCACAGACCACAAATTTGGAAGAACAGGCATGGGAGATATTAAAGTCAATGCAAAGGCTTGGGTACTTGCACTAATTTTTTCTAGGTTAATACAGTTTTGAATGTTCTATGTTTATTTTATCATGAACAAAAGTTTTTGTAATGTATACAATAATATTGTATGATATTTAGAGAACATGTGGTGTAAGGCAAATGAATAATACAATTAGAGGGTATCTAATTTGTGTGTTTTGACACAATTTAATTTTGACAAAATTGTGAAGATTTGGAACTGAGGATGTAGCTCAGTGAAAAAGCACATGCTTTTCATGTACAAGGCTCTGAGTTTGACCTCCAGCATCACATAGCTTGGGAAAATTTAAATACTTATACATCTTAATTCACCTGAACTTGATCCACAGGCACTTCAAAAGTGGTAATAGAAAAATGCTTTCCAATTGATTCTTGATATGAATTTCATAGTGATCTTGACATGTTGTCTTCCTTTGAGTTTTGCCATAATAAAACACACTGGTAATAGATCTAGTCTGTATGTATCTAAGAGCCACTGAGAAATTAATATTCACTGTTCAATACTGCCTATGGGAGCAATGATTCCAATAGCACTATTAAAATAGCTCTGTTTAGAAAAGACATACATTCACTTTAAAACCCCAAAAGGCAGAATTTTAAAGTTTTCTTTCAATTCATATATATATATATATATATATATATATATATATATATATATATATATATATATATATATATATATGATAGGATTGTATCAATGATGGTCACATTTTCTATAAATCTCATGGAGATAGGCTTTCTATAGAGATAGATGATCCTCATTTAAATTTGAATTTTAAGTTAAACAACATATTTAAAAATATGAATACATTCTAAATGTTGCATTTATTTATCTGCTAAATCTGACAACTAAAGGGCAATAGCTATTTTGTTTTTCAAGGTAAATAGTATGAATAATTCTATAATCAAATAGCATTTCATGTTACTTTTTCCTTATTATTTTATAAAAATTAATTTATAGATTGATAATAATTAGAAACTATGTATGAACAATTCATGTGTTGGTACCCCCATTTCCATCCTCTCTGCCCCCAATCCACTGAAGGCTGTGTGGGATTGAAGGAATTGTCCATCGAATGGACAGCTATGAAATGTTCAAGCAGTAAACATTTTTTGGCGGGGGTAATGCCTCTGGATATTCTCCCCACCATGGCTATTACAATAATTCTGCCCCCTCTTTGCATAATTTCCTGAGCCATGGTGGTTGGTTGAGTTTTAAATCTGTTTAACTTTTGACCTCTTAAGAGTCTCTGTTTTTCTGCTTTGGACTGTTTTGAGTATCTTCCAGGGTCTCTCTCAATTACAATTTTATAGACTGTCTGATTTGCTATGGAGGCAGCATTCTTTTTTTTAAATTTATTGTCCATAATGAGTTACAACATTTAGTGGGCAAACAATGAGCTGTTATCGCCAATTCCCCGCTGCCCTCCCCTCCCCCCTCCACTGGATAACCTCCTCCATGGGTCATCTGGATCAGTGCTTGTGACAGGGGACCATGGATAGCCTAGTATTCAGCCAGGTTCTCCTGTCCATACCTCTGGATAGTCTCCCCCACCACGGCTCTCACAATCTTTCCGCCCTCTCTTCCACTCAGTTCCCAGAGTCGTGGTGGATGAGTATTAAGGCTGCTTTAAGGTTGTGAGTTTAGGGGTCTTTGTGTCTAAGATCTTTGGTTTCTGTCTCACTGGCTTATCCTGTGTAGATTTAATGGCTGTGGCTGTGGGCCCCTTGTTCAGCCCATCATTCTCTGTGGGGTTCCATTTGGATCCTCCACAATATGACTATGGTGGCTCCTCTCTTGCCAGAATCTCAGGTATCAGCTTACGGTCGGTTGGTAGGGTTAGATGGGCATCAGCTCTCTCGCTGCATCCTGAAAAATACAAACACAACGTCCATCGGAGAGTGAGATCAGTATAGGTTAACAAATATACACAATTCTGGATTACCTAGATTCTAATTTTAGTAGCCTCCCTGTCACTCGCTCCCATAATGCATCTTGTTTTGGGAGCCCAAAAGTATGGGATCCGGTGCCTATTGCCATGAATCCCTAGTTTCAGACAAGGGGTCCCCCTCACTAAGAGGAAAATTGGTAGAATTTGAAAGCTGTTGATTGTCTCTCCCAGGCCCTGGCTCCTCCATTACACAAGTGCTCCTTTGTTGGTTTGCTGTTCCCTCCCAGTAGGAGGTTTGGTCAGCCTACTCATGGCTGCAGATTGTGTTTCGTATCAATTGATTCTGTTTACTCCAGCTGTCATTGATCATTTTCCCCTGGCAGCTTGTGCAGTGCCTTCCAGCACTACACTAATTGCCTTCTGGGGGCTGGATACCATTCCGGTCGTTGAAGGGTTTCTCGATGCTGATCGATGCAGTCTGTGGTTTCTTCAGTAACAGGGTTTTGCCTCAGGCCTGGGGAAAGCACTCAAGAGCTTTGACAGAATTCTGTCTTGTTGTTGGAATCTCATGAGTCACTTTGGTCAACAGCTCAGTGAGGGAAGGAACCAGTGGTTGGAACCAGGGGTTGTCAGGCTGATCTAA
>PVHP010035360.1:0-18512 GCA_004024765.1 Zapus hudsonius | reverse complement strand
CTAAGGTCTGGAGTGTGTATTGAAAATCTGCTTTTCTAGTAAGTTTTCAGCTGCTACTAGCTGCAGGTCCTCTTCTGGCAGCCACAGGTTTATTTCTTTCACTTTTATTTCTTTCTCACCTGTATAGGAGAAGCCCTCCTTCCATGACTAACACTAAAGAGGAAACCAAAGCAAAATAAATGAACAGCATGTGCAAATTGTATGCTTCCCTTCTTTTATGCTAGCCAAGGTGTTGGGGAACCACTAAAGGATATAGTTCTATGTTTGTAAATTTAAAGGCACCGAGTTATCACCTATTACCCATAAGAATTAGAAAACCTCTCCAAAGGCTCCACTAGAATTTTCTATTTCTTTTTCCTCATTGCTGAAGAAAAAAAATACTTAGTATAATTATCTTTACAAATGTATTAATTTATTCTACCCTGAGGATATTATATTCAGTGATTTGGCAAAACTAATCTGAACTAATAACAGACACACATTTACTGAGACTAAGGAAATTTTCTAGTAGAGAGACACTTAGCCATTTGGAACAAATGAAAGTGGAGGTATAAAGATTAAAAAATAGTTGTAAGGTTCAGAAGAGTTTAGAGTGTATATCCAAAGATCAGCACAAACTGGCTAAAATACAAAGCAAAGGGTGTTCACACATTAAAAGATATTACTAAAGTACAGTAGAAATCACAGTGCTATCACCATCAGAAGATTCTCAACCAGAGGAAATGGTTCAAGAAATGTTCTTCATCTATCCCAAAGATCGTTAATCACCATGTGAGAAACACACGGTTTCTCCGAGTAGAGTCAGGCCAACAGTGACTGCTATTCACTTCTATCTGCCAATGAAGTACTTAGGCAGACTGCCCCTTTCAAATCCTGAATCTATTCCACAGAGCAGAGCTGAAATCACTGCAGCCCACTGGAACCAATAGAAATGGGTTGTAATGGGAGTGGGCAGTAGTGAGACTTGATATGTACACACACCATATATATGTATATATGTGTATGTATATATACATATATACATGTATGCATGTATGTATGTATGTATGTATGTATGTATGTATGTATAATTTGCTTCATTGCAAGGAGAAGCTGAACCACAGACTCCAGGGGTAATACTGTAAGTAATGTGATACTGTTACCAGTTTTTTGAAAAATATTTTATTTCTTTATTTTTTTATTTATAAACAGAGAGAGAAACAGAGATAATGGGTGCACCAGGGCATGTAGCCATTGCAAATGAACTCCAGATGCATGTGTCACTTTGTGCATATGGCTTTACATGGGAGTTGAACCCAGGTTGTTAGGCTTTTCAGGCAAGCACCTTAACCACCGAGCAATCTCTCCAGCCCCACTGTTACCAGTCTTTAAGAGTTATCAGAATATGGATTTTCATGGGGCTGGAGCAATGGCTCAGTGGTTAGGGCACTTGTCTGCAGTGCCTGAGGCCATGGGTTCAATTCCCCAGGACCCACATGGGCCAGACCAACAAGGTGGTGGCCCTGGTCTTCTCTCTCTCTCTTTCTCTCTCTCTCTCTCTCTGCTTGAAAATGAATAAATAAAATATTTTAAAAAAAAGAATATGGATTTTCACATAAAGTTTCCTGACTCAAACAAAAAGATCTATCTATAGGACTGGGTTTCCAGCCTTCCTTTTAAGACCTCTCCATGGACTCCAGGAAGCCCTTCTTTGGCTTGCTCTCCTGACTATCCCAAATTCACTCTAGATAGGTATTCTATTTCCCTCTTGAAAAGTACTCTACCTCCAAACCAATTCCCAGGCTCAGATTTCTTTTGCCCACAATTCCCAAAGGTCAAGGCAAGTAGATAGATCATGGTTCTCTCAGAATTATCCCTGTCCACTAACGGCTGAGGTATGACCTATTGGTTGTGAATTGGTGATTCAAATAGCCTCTTGACACACAACCAGCTATCTTAAGGAGGAAAAACTGGGTTCTGTTCCCCACATCCACCCTCACTTGGTACCTCAAGTCTCTCAGGTACCTAAAACATCTTTAAAAATCACATCTATTTATTGATTGGTGAGAGAGAGAAAGAAAGAAAAAAGAAAGAAAGAATGGGTGCATGCCAGGGCTTTCAGCCATTGCAAACAAATTTCAGACACATACACCACTTTTGCATCTGGCTTTATGTAGGTACTGGGGAATCAAACTCGAGAGGTCAGGCTTTGTAAGCAAGTGCCCTTAACAGCAGAGCTGCTTCCCCAGCCCTGGAACACCTTTATAAAAATGCATCTAGGTCCCCAGAAAGACAGTCCTCTCTTCCTCTGTTTAGAGGTGAAGAATATCAGTGACTAACTGGGCTTTGAGAAAAACAAGCACAAATAATAAATGGTTGAAGAAAGCACAGTTCAACTCTTTCAATCTAGATACAACCAATGGATAGGGGGCAGCACTTGTAATATTCCTACAGACTAATCTAACATAATGCTTCTCTTCCCTTCTTTCTATCATTCTCCTTAATTTCTTATAGGGGGAATAAGTATGGAGAAGAAAGAGGGTTAGATTCTTCTTTAAGGGCTTAACTATAAATTAATCAAATCAATATGTATTGAATTAATATTTGTCATACATAGAGCTTATGGTCTATTGATAAATAGACAAAAATAACAAAGCAAACATAAAAATTCTGATAATTACAGATTATCAAAGTATAATTGGGAATATAACCAGGATTATAGAAACACAGAGGAAAATATCAAAGTATCTAATATATATTATTTTCCTCTCAGGCTCTAGGGATATAGCTTAATGGCAGAGTACCTGCCTAGCATGTGAAGTCCTAGGTTCACTTTTGAGTACCACAGAAACAAAAAGAAAATCTCCAGAAATCACTACAGATCAGTAAACCATTTTCAACCCCATCACTTTTGAGGAGAAGTCTCGCTCCTGTAAGTCCTGTGTTTACAGACACTTTAATGCTCATATTTGCCAGAATTCCTAGATAAATGTGTTGGTTTAAATTTTTGCTCTTCCTTAATATGGTTAATATTGGTGATTTGACAAGAATTAGAATTACCTAAGAGATACATTTCTAGGCATGAAGACTGTGAGGAAGACTCTCCCGCCACACACACACACACACACACACACACACACACACACACACACACACACACACACACTATATGCAGCACCATTTCATGAGCTGAAGACCCAGACTGAATAAAAAGTGATCTGGGTGTTAGCATTCATCTCTTCCTGCTTCCTGACTGTGGATTGAATGACCAGCTACTCCATACTCCTGCCATCAAGAATTTTCCACCAGGATAGACTGTATCCATTTGAACTGTAAATTGGAATAAGCCCTTGCTCCTTAAATTGCTTCCTGTCAGATACTGAGAAGTAACTAATGCACCCTCCCTCCACAACTGTCTTCCCACTTACAACTGTCAGTTGGGATTCAGTGTGGGGAGACAGTGAATATCTTTCCATGGAGTTATAGGGTTGATTTGGTACTGAAATTGAGTAAAACTAAGTAAGCAGCACCTTTTTGTTTTAGTAAGTTATTTTTGTCCAGGCCTGTATATTTTATGCAACCTGACATATGAATGCAGGAAGCTCATATGTCACTGCTTGAAGAGATCAGATGCACAGCATATCCATGTCTGGCCTAAGGCCCAGCACAAAGAAATATTTCAGTAAATATGTATTTAATAAATGTTGGTTCAGTAAAATCTATGATTGACCATTTTTAAGGTCACAGGTCTTCTCATGACATGATAAACCTTTGGAGTGGTTATATTTGTCATGTCCAAAGGGAAGTGTCAATGAGAACTTAGGAAAAAGGATAATATTTAAATATTTTACTTATTTACTTGCAAGGGGGGAGAGAGAATATGAATGAATGAATGAATACATGGGCACACCAGGGCCTCTAGCCACTGCAAATAAACTCTAGATGCATGCACCATTTTGTGCATCTGGCTGTAGGCTTTGCAGTAAAGTGCCTTAGCCACTGAGCCATTTCTCCAGCCCCAGAAGATATATTTTTAAAAGAACATATAAAGCAATATACTTAAATACAAATATGCCCAAAATAACAATAATTACTTTCAGCTGAACATCTCATCTGAAAGTAAGTTCTATTTTCAAGTTTTACTTACCTATGATTAACTTAGAAGCAATCATTATCTTCTATTTATTTATTTTCTGGTTTCGAGGTAGGGTCTCACTGTAGCCCAGGCTGACCTGGAATTCACTATGTAGTCTCAGGGTGGATCACTCATGGTGATTCTCCTACCTCTGCCTCCCGAGTGCTGGGATTAAAGGTGTGCGCCACCACGCCTGGCTTCATTATCTTCTTGATAAAGAACTTTTTCAGAAACATTTTTATATGAGCTCTAAAATAATTTTTCTGAAAGCACATGCACCTGCCAACTACAGTTAGCATCAAGTAGGCTTGTTTAAAATGAGACTTCTAATCAACCACTTTCCTCCCAGCCTGTCTTTCAGAGGAAAGAAGCTTCCAAACCTTCTACAACCTTCTGCCAATTCTCATTGACATTCAAGTTTTACAATGCCCATTCTGCGGCTTTCAGGGTTGGGAAAGGTGACCTCCAGAAAGAAAATTAAAGCCATGCATTGCACTTAGGAAGCCTCTTGGTACATATATTATTATTAGAAGCCTTAATTATTCCACATTTTCTTACAATAGGGATTTGAAACTTTGAAAAGCAATAACTCCCTTAAAGATCGCAAACCAACTTTGAGTTGCTCACTGCCCTTCTCACCACTAACGCATACACAAAGAAGCCTTCCTTCCAATGATAGATCCTACATTTCAGAGACCCTGGTAAAACTGAGCATGAATTACCCACTTTATAATCTATATGAGACTTGACCAGACTGTAGTGAACACAGACTCCTCTATGTAGAATTCCCAGATATTGAAACACCCCAAAGGTGAACTTGGCCCAAAAGTCTTTTTTGTAGTCTTGATATTCCTACAAGACATAAGAAAATATTGACTTACTAGAGAAGTTTAGACCCTTATTCAGTACCTTTGGTGCTCCAAGAGCCCAGGCTAGAGTGGGATTACTCACCAGTAGTGTGAGCAGATAGCCAGAGTGGCCAAGTCTATCAGAAAGGCCTGCCTGTGGCTTTGCTTTCTCAAGACATGGAGACCATAACTGCAGAGTGAACATCCACCAGGCTGGAACTCAAACCCTGAGTTAGCAGTACTTTGCATCTTCAGGTGAGCACAAGTCAAGCTTTAAAGGACAGGGAGGAAGGTAAAGCCAGGGATGAATGAGGCAGTACTGACATAGAATGGGAATCTTCCTGGGCTGAGGAGAAGGTTCAGTGGTTAAGGGGGCTTGCTTGCCAAGCCCAATGGCCTGGGTTTGATTCCCTAGTACCCATGCAAAGTCAGATGCATAAAGTGATTCATCTGGTGTTTGCAGTGGCAGGAGGCCCGGGTGCACCTATTGTCTCTCCTTCCCCTCTCTTTTCAAATATAAATATTTATTTAAAATATGCATCTTTCTTCTTTTTCATCTTTTCCAAGTCTGAGTTCATCCTTATCATGATGAAGGAGAAATAGGAGTAAGGGAGGTTTACTTATTTATTTTTGATAGGTAGTCATCTAGGGAAAGGTAAAAAGAGATGTCACCTGGCCTACCTTGACAAAACTGGAATTCAGCATCTGAATCAGTTTCATCCCACAGCAAGGGCACCCCCTGCTCCTTCCTCAATATGACATACTAGGGATGCTGGCCACTCTTGCCCCAGCCCCTTGAGTAAAACAAAAAACAAAACACACAAACAAACTAAAACCAGTCAGCTCTCTTCCTTACTCACCTGAGCCTGACAGTAACTAGCTCATCCTAAATAACTCTAAGAGAGGCTTGCCATGTGGGCAAGGGGGTCTTGGTTGTTCATTTTTCCTCCTGACACCTGAAACTTAAGGTCCCTCTTCTGGAAGCCCTTCCCCCACCCAAGCCTGTGATAGGGGGAAGGAAATTTTCTTCCTTCTCATTTTGTTACTAAGTAAGCTATGGGATCTTTGCTAATGGATCTCTAAGCGCTTCTTCATCTTTTTTTTCTACAGTGAAGGGGAAAGCCTTACAGCCTTCTGCTCCACTTCCCACATGGGAGCCCATGTGTTCCTCTACACCGTCATGATCTGCTTCCTGGGTGTGTCCCTTTGAATTTCTACGTGTGTGCATCACTGTTCCAACCTTTCCTGGATATCAATTTTCCCTAAATAAACCTCATGGTTAGTAATTTAACTTTCACGGTCTGTTTCCTCAATTCTCTAATAAAACACAAGGATCCAAAAGTTGGGATTCACAGGCTAGGGTGAAAAAACCCCTGTACTCCAAAAATCCCAAAACAATGAAACACCAATTTCCTGTATTCCCAGTGGAAGATGAATTCCTTGAGTATACAGAGGCTGTGGGCTTGAGCTGGTTGCTCTCAATTACCCCTTACTAGCCAACCCTCTATGCAGGAATAAGGTAAGAGTACATTGATTAGGTAATGAGACCAATATGGGCTTTCTTAACATCAAAGATAGAAAATCATTTTATTCTAGGAAATGATTTTATTCTAAATCTTAAGAGCTACTGAAGACTAAAGAAGAAATGAAAATAAACTTGCATCATTTGGGAAAAGAAGCCTATGACATTTCTAGACAAAGTTTCAACTGTCGCTCATCTTTATAGACCACTAATAATGTCAATCACATGAAAAACAAATATATGCCTCTTATTTTCAAATTCAAAAATCTATGCTCTGACCCTAACATGGACAATGTGTTCTCACTTGTAAGTAGTTTTTTTTTGGGGGGGGGAGAGGAAATAAAACAAAGCATATATTCTTAGTGCCATAATGTTTTCTCCTTATTTTGAGAGTAAAAATAAGTACAGAATAGATATAAATGCACATGTTAGAGAAATAGCTATGCATATTTGCATATGCCTTCAAATTTGGGTCCTTTTTTCCCATCTTTACTGGGTTCATATAAAATATACATTTCATTATTTTATGCAATGGGCTAATTATACTTGAGTCTGGGAGAAATCTTTTGTTCAATCTATACATTTTGGAGATGAATAAAATGAAATCTAGAAGATTCATGATAATTTCTCCAATGCCACAAAGCCATAAGATCACACATGAGTGAAGATAAAAATCTAAACTTCCTGATTTCTGACCAAAGAAGCAAAGGCATTTTCTTAGGGTCTCTGCTGAGACTCCATATAATTAAAAACAAAACAAAACAAAAAAGCATGATAAGTACCTTTATTGGCCAGTTTGTGAGTCTGGGTATGGAAGACATTCCATCAGTGTGCTAGCTGCTGCTTTAGGAGGCATCACTCACTGCCCCATATTACTCAGTACTGACAGAATTGATTCGGTTTAAAACCACATCTGCAGGAGGTAAGTAAGAAATCAATGATTTGAAATCATAGGGTTATTTGACATTTCTTAAAGCTCTTAGCAAATTCCATTCAATTCTGAGCAGTAAGTTTATTGAGTATTACAGCAGAGGCAGCTAGTTCTAGCCGTATACCCTTGGCAGTCGCTGTTTCCTTTCTTTCACAAATAAGTCTCTGCCCAAGGGTGCTCTGGGGTTCAGAAGTACTGGTCGCACACCAGGCCAACCAAAGTACCCATGAATCGATGTCCCAGGAGCAAATCTCAAACAACAATGCAACCATCATATGAAAAACACACCTGCTTTCCTCACCTCTCAGTTGGTATAACTAAGTCATATTTTAGGCAGCCTTCAAGAAGTCTCCAGAATGCACTGAGGCCCATGTTTACACAGTGAGAACCAGCTCTCTAATGCACTTTTATATTTTTCCATTTCCCTGGGCTGGATACATTTATAGGATTACCACCCAGGTGAGCTACTTACATTCAAATCCTTATTTAGGGGTATAAACTTCTTTACAGCAGGAAGAAGTCAAGTAGCCAAGTAGGAGCACAACACTCTTTACAGAAACAACAGAGGTCCTCATTTCCCTTGGAAATCCGTGTCAGAGAACTTGTCAGTGCATATGCAATGTAGACTGGAATCCGAAGGAGAGATTTCATACAACTAGGGCTTGTTTTTAATGGGAAGAGCCAGTATACAAACCTCCAAAGTGGCTGGGAAAAATTAATTGGTTATTTTGCATCTTGTGTTTGAAGACTGTCAAAACTATCAGTGTTTACTCCCGGTTCTGTCAAAATAGACTAATTTCTGTAAAAAAGCAAACAAATCACACAGCTAAATTCTGCGTATGTCATTAGGTTAACATGTCAGCACTGGAACTCCCGCTTGAGCTAGTGGCCGTGCCAATGTCAATCAGATGTCTGCAGGATGGAGTCATTGATATCACAGAATTCTATAAATAACCCTTCTGCATCCCAAATGGGTGAATGTGGCAAAATCGAACAAACTGGATAAAACTGAGAAGAAATCTCAAGGGATTCCCTGGGCTAGCAAATGCTGGGTTTTTATAGTGTGTGCTTGCAATTAGATTGTCTTGTGAGTTTACTATTATAGAGGACCTAACCTGCCATGTACAGGCATCCTTAACACACAAAACAGCCTCGTCAAGCAGGTTTTATTACTCTTATGTGGATAAGAAAACTAGGACTCAGAGAGGCTCAGTAATCTACTGAAGGTTATAGAGATATCGTGTCAGATTCTGCAGTTCAAACTTTCCCCAAAATAATCCTATTGTTTTTCTTCAGGGCTGAAATAAAGCAAATGGTCAATATTTCAGCTTCCAAATGATCAGTCTTAGACAATGACAGGATGATGAAGAAATGTACCCAGAGAGGAGCTTACATTATATGAATCAAGGGCTGAAAATCCTATCTGGTACCGTACTTTAAATGTGTTCCTTTGTTGTGTAGTTATTTTCTCTGAACTGAAACATTCCCTCCTAAAGCTAGAAGAGGATTCCTAAGACTTAGGAGACTAATGAAAATACAAGGCCCAGAAAGCTCAAGTCCAAGTATTCACGAGGCTCCTCTCTGAGGTGTTCAGAGCAAGTAAATTACTGCTAGGGAGGGAGAGAAGATTCTCTTGAGCAGAACTAACTGCAAGTTGTGCAGGGAGCTCTGGGGGGGGGCAGGTACCATGCTGGGATGGAATCTTTGGTGCAGCTGACTTTTGAGTCTCTTTTGTCTATTGTCAGTGCCTTGTCTAGGGTGAATAGACATCTGTTCACATATCCACAGGAAGAGTCACACAACCCCTCCAAACTTCAGGTGTTGAAACTTAGTGGCCAATTTGATGGCATAAAGAAGTGAAGCCTTTAAGTGACAATCAGACCATGACAGCTCCTCTCTCATGAGCAGGATTAAGTTCCTTATCGAAAAGACTTCACACCCTGTGAAAACAATATGTCTCTCCCCCAGAGGACATGGTAACAGTAACATGGCACTGTCTAGGAAGCAGAAAGAACAGTCCTCAAGGACACTTATCTGCCTTTGATTTTGGACTCCTGATTCTCATGATCTTAAGAAAATAGTTTTATGTTCCTTATAAGTTACTCAGTCTCAAATACTCCATTATAGTAGCATATGCACTAAGATATTAGGCCAAGTAACATGTAGTTGGAGGGAAAATTAGTCATCAAAATGCATTTTTGGTCCAAACATTCTTTTGCCTACTATCAAAACAATTAATTCAGTTCTAAGTTATTTAAGTTCCATGTATTTATTACCAGGAAATCTTTCTCAAAAAAAACTACTGAATTTATCATTAAACGGGTTAGGACACATTGGTTGGGAAGGATGTTAAGCACATTTCCTATAAAGACAAGTACATACACAGAAATAATAGCACACATTTGAAAAATAAAATTGCTTAAGTTGATTTTGTTTTAGTTAGGTGATCAACACTCTGTACCACATGGCTCTCAAAATTGACAATTACCTTAATCACAAATCAGTATATTTTTATTCCTTAAATTGGATTACCAAATTCTGTGGAAATAAAAATTTTTCTACTTTAAATTTTTTCTCTGGTCTAATTTGCATCCCCTTCGATGTGAATTTATTTATTATTTTATTTATGTCTGCATGTGGATGTATTTACTGGTACATGTATGTCAGGTGCACTCGTGAAAGTCTGAGGGCAATGATGGAGTGTTTATTCTCTCTTTGAGACATGGTCTCTCATTTTTCTGCTGCATGCATAAATCCAAGTGGCCTGCAAGCTTCCAGATTCTTTTGGCACTGCCTCCCATATGCTGCAGGTGCACTGGGATTATAGACTTTGTGCCATTTTGTCTGCTTTACATGGGTTCTGGGGACTTGAACTTGGACCAGCAGGCTTGTAAGCAAGCACCTTTAACCGTTGAGAAATCTTCCCAGCACCAAAATGCATTGTGAGACAATGATGTACAAGGGAAGATACAGCTCTATCTGAGCCTGGGAAAATGTTTGACACAGGATCCTACCTAGGAAGATCTGAGAGAATATTTTACATATCTGAAGGATCCCACCCTTTTGAAAAGAGCTTAACACCTAGCCACAATAAAATCTACAGTGGTCCCCATAGACAGACGGTTGCCCAGGATGTCCCAGGCCTACGAAATCTTTACCTGTAAAGTCCATTAGAATATCACACCAAAAGCCCTTAGAAGCCCTCCTCAAAGCTTCCCATGGTAGAAATGTCTTCAGATTTGAAAGAAGTCTGTTTGCTTATTACTGAATGAAGTTATCCTTGTCTGAGTGCTCGAGTCCGCCTTCAATTTCCTTATAGTATGGTGCCAAAATTCGAGCAGGTGCCCCTGTGGGTTATTCAGGGCTCTAAGCCCCCTCCTCACTTTCTCTCCCACTCCCTCTCTCCTCCAGCCTGAGCTTCCCATCTCCCCTCTTCTCTCCCAAATGGCTGTCCTTCTGGGACATTCAGGACTACCCGTGCCCTTTCTTCTTTCTTTTCTCCCTCTCTCAGCTCTCCCTCCTTCTCTCTCTCTCTCTCTCTCTCTCTCTCTCTCTCTCTCTCTCATCCTTGTCTTACCCCTTCCCCTGGACTCTGACCCCCAGACAAGGAGGCCACTGGCCGTTTTGCTTCCTCCCATCCACGGCACACTCTCCAGCCTTCAGGACAAGGTAACCAACCCTTCACAGCTCATGGAGGTGTCACCCTGCCAGGAGTCTCAATCTCTCAGCTTCTCTTTGTTTGTGGACCAGCAAAAGTGAAGGACTCCAGGAGCCCTCTGAGGTCCACAAACAGAGAGAAGCGTGAAGGTCGATACAGAAGTTTATTTATGAAATGATCCCAGGAAACACATTGTGGGCAGGGGAGAAAGCTAATGAGGCCTGTCACTGAGTGGTTTATTACTAAGAGCAACTGGCATTCTGCCCTGTTGAGGACCTCACAGTGCCTATTGGAGACTCCCTTCAGAAATGTCCCTCTAGGAATCTATCTACCGTCCCCTCTTCTTCCTTGGTGGCTTCCTTGGTTGCTCCTGAGAATGTTAATGTCCCAGCAAAAATGGCTTTTCAAGCCTTAAACTAATGTGTTTCTGCAGCCAGAGCACCTCAGGCAGAAGAGTCTGAGTGTCCTCAGAAGGAGTCAAGGAAAACAGGCAGGATGCTGGCAGTACCCGCTACATACAGTGTGTCTATGGACAAGCAAATCCAAAATTTGCATGACCTTCAAAATGCATAAAAATAAAACTCTCTAGCTACTCTGTTTTCTAGTCTCATTAAATCAGTGTCTCGGTTCAGGAAACTGAATTTTAACAAGTATCTCAATCACAAAGCATGTGGTCTATGCTTTGGACCACACTCTAAATATACTATGTTGGTAAAACAAAAGATCCCATGTAGGCTAAGCAGCATCTCAGGGAGAAGAAACTATTTCTACCATACATGTATCTCACACTCAGAAAATATAAGTTGCTCTTCATAAAAAGAATATAACGAGTGTGTACATGAGTTAACATTGTAGCCAGTTCTGGAAACTCACTTAGAAAATAATTTATACATTCAAACGGTGGTGCATCAGGAGCAAAAGCTATCAGATATCCTTGCACTAGAGAAAGCACATGATCTGGGAAACCAGCGAACTTTGGGGGAAAGAAGAGGTGACACAGAGACTGAAATGAAATCATTGTGCCATATGTGCTGGCTGGGAATCCTGGGAAGATTTATTTTAAAGCCCTTACCATATGAAATATACATGGTGTGAAACATAAAAACTAGGCCAGTCGTTGAGATTGTCATTTTCAAAATTTTTAAAGAGGTTCCCAAGTTACACTAAAGAATGACCGGGTCCTTCTAAAAGCAATTTGCTTCGCTCGGAAGACATCCTTTTATGTCCATCTGTCTACTGTGTATTAGGGAAAGTGAACAAGGGGGATGTTGCACCTGTTCCTCTTAGAAATATATCCTGCAGTCTGGAGAGAGATAGTACCAATGATAAATAGTAAAAATATGAGCTTATGTTTCCTCCATGGTTCCAGGTGCTCAGCACGTTCCTGTTGTTTCATTGTTACCAGGTAAAGTGGAAACTTAAAATAGCCAGGAGTGCCTTCCATTAGGATAAATATATCCTACAAAGTTCTTCATCTTTATCGTGGCCTAGTCTTTCTGGCTTTCCATCACTACTCCCCACTTCACCCTCTAAGCTTCAGCCTTTTGGGGTCACTTTCTGCTCTTCAAGGTCACCCTCATACTTGGTCCGTGGCAAGCTGACTGACCCTTTTGGAGTCCTCCTCCTCTGAGCTCACTCTTTCACTTGAATACCAGGCATCTTCCCTTGTGATGCTTCCTGGGCCCTTCACACAGGTGACTCAGAGCCATTAAAGAATCTTTTTAGACCCTGGGCTCTCCTGCTCTCAAGGACTTCTCCCTGTACCATGTGAAGTACCCTAAGATGTACCATAATGTGCACCATACAATTATTCTTGCTATAACATTTAAAAAATATTTATTCATTTTCAAGCAGAGAGAGAGAGAGAGAGAGAGAGAGAGAGAAAGAGAGAGAGAGAGAGAGAGAGAGAGAGAGAGAGAGAGAGAACCAGGACCACCATAGTGGGTCTGGCTTATGTGGGTACTGGGGAATTGAACCTGGGGCCTTAGGCACTGGAGGCAAGTGCCTTAACTGCTGAGCCATCTCTCCAGCCCTTGCTATAACATTTTGAAATAATTTTATAGACTAGATTTGAGTCATTTGCCATTGATTATGACAAGGTCAAGAGTTGCATGCTTGGCTATGAACTCAGTTCATACCCAGTTGTTTGATCTTGGGTATGTTACTTAACCTCCCTACACATTAGTTATTTGATCTGAAAAAGAATTAGAGGCATAAATGATTTTCTGTCTATCCTTTTATTATTACTGTGGAAAGAGATGTTTCTGGTAGTGTCAAGTCAGGGGGCAAGACGGGGTACAAATTCATTACTGATATAGTATGTCAGAGGGGCCAGTTGAGTATAAAAACACAGTTGCACACATATGTATAGGGAATATAGTTCTAAAACCCAAAATAAGGACAATTTAATATATTAACCTCATAAAGTAAAAGGCCTCAAATATGTTTTCCTAAAGAAGACCAACAAGTGGAACGTGGTTATAAATACTTGTAATAATTCCTCCCTAAGGCTTGCCATTGGTGAAGACTACATAAAATGTTTTGTAAAAATAATCAAATATTAGAAAGAACAGCACTTGCTAGTGTTGCTATCAATTCTCTGAGAAATGATGTGAAGCTTTGTGGATCTTTGCAAATATAATTAGTTTCCAAATTGCAATAGACTTACCAAGTTCTTAGTATAAATAATTCTGTATTTTATTAGAAAAAAAATCATGAATAACAATACAATCCCCAAAAGCAGTTATTTTTTTCTGATGAAAAAAGCAATCTATATTCATATAAAAAATGTACTGTAAATCCCAGCATCCAGAGAAAAACATTGGCTTTTATGTATGTCTCTTCCTCCTAGGCCTACATTTGTACATAGTTCTAAAAAGACATCAAAAGTTGCATTTGTGCTGCCCAATTTCCATGGAGAGTTTATTGGGTGGGCTTGAAGTCTCCAGTATTTACTGCCAGGAATCTACTACACTTGGCATGTCTGAAGTCGGTGATGCCAGTGGGCCCAAGAGTCGCTTCTCATGACTGAATCTACATAAAGTAAGTAGAAGAGGAAGGAGGGGAGGAAAAACAAGGGTTGTCTATCTTTCGACACTGGTCCTCCCTCTCATAAGTACATGGATTCATGTCTGAGTCCCGTGACAATCAGGGCATAGGCAGAGCCCTAAGACATAATTCCTCATGGAACCATGCTCAGGTGACAGAGTAGACCAAGTCTAGAAGCAGAGCTTCCTCTTTCTATAATTGTATAGAGAAAGTTCTAGAAGTTTGATATTGGCCCCTCTCTTTTGTGAGTAGTATCAGCAGTAGCAGAGTGAGGCACTTTGTGTCTTTGCTTGAGGAAATGTTTGTGATAAAGCAGGTACAAGAGACTGCTTTCTGAGCATGGGTTTAACCTGGGAAGCTTGTGGGGGGGCAGTCAGTGGGATCTTACGTGAGCAGATGTGCACAGCAGACAGTGACCTTCTAATCTGTACTGATACCGTGACTTCCCCCCTCTGTAGTCATGATGAAGTCTGGGAAACTCAGATTTCAGCTGTTTTGAGCCTATCCCTTCCCCATTCAATAATTGCATTGTTTCCTTATGGGATTACACATATTCAACATTGTAGATTTAATGAATTCATCATGTTCTACTATATGAATGGACAAGAATCTTAAAATCAATCTTCTGGAGTTTAATACAAGGCCTTTTATTTTTTATCACTAACAATGCAGCCAAATCTATCACATTCATAATTATTTCTGTAAGATGTATTTATTAGGAGTATACCCTTGGGGTTGAAGAGGAATACAAAATCTTGAAAATTTTGCTACACATTTCCATACTGTTTTGTCTATAAACTGCTATACTAAGCATTCTTTCAAAAAGATAAATGCTTCCATGCTGGGTATCATGGTGCACATCTTTAATGTCAGCCCTCAGGAGGCAGAGGTAGGAGGATCACTTGAGCCTGAGGCCACCCTGAGACTACATAGTGAATTCCAGGTCAGCCGGGGCTAGAATGAGATCCTACCTGGAGAAACAAAAACAAAAAGAAAAACAAACAAAAAATATTCTTATGATCTATTTTTATTGGTTTAGACAAAGACTGAAATGTAAGTATTTTTTGAAAATTAAAAACTTTAAAAAAATTTACATAATCCCTTCCTCCTACCCTTCTTTGGAGCCCTTCTCCTACTCTCATTCAATGAAGCCCCTCTTCTTCACTGAATGGAGGATTTTTAATAAAGAGCAAATGATCCCAATATTATATTGGTTTATCAATTTTATTCTCTGTATCTTTGAAATTAAGATGCAAGAAAAATATAATGAGACTGACAAGTCACACAAACCAATGACAACCTCAACTTGTTTATATATATTTTATTTTAAGAGGATAAATTCTATGAAATAAAAAGGAATCAGAAAACAAAGCATGGATTTGCATGCACCCTGTGCAAAGTAATACAACACATTGACAAGGTACTATCTATCATAGCTCTTGAAAAATGTAGCCTGTTTAGTTCAGAGTCATTATCTTAGTATGCTTGTCTAGGCTCATGGCCTGTGAAGAAGAATGTAAAATTCTATGAAGATCAACAGATTAATGTATCCATTCAACATTATAAAGAATGCTTGATTTGAGGTATTACAATGTTAACTCTCAAGGAAACAGAATGGGAATTATTACCAAATTACATACAGCATGGGAACAAAGTATTCTAGAGAATGATACAAGCAGATGGCTCTCGGAGGAAAGCATTTAGGGAGAATCTAGGAGCTGTTCTTGCTCAGAGTCAAAATGCTAATACTCTCTTAATCCCATCATACCTGTAGACTAGAGTCACCTCCTCAACTCCCTCCTACTACTTAGAAACTGGTCTCTGCTTGAACTTACCAATGACAAGGGAACTGTGTGCTATTTACTATATAAATAATTGAATGAATAACAACTCACTAAATACCTAAATACTTATAAACAATTTTATGAATTGGAACATGTCTGAGTAAAATCTTTATCATCTGATGATGTGGGAATTCATTTTTAGTGGTAAGAGAAATCAAGACATCACATTTAGGCTGTGACGAAGCTTCATTCTTAGGCTACAATTCCCTACTCCCTTGGAAGGGGGACATGGCCACTTATTTGTGGCTTTGGATAATGAAATGTAAATGAAAGTGACCTTTATGACTAATGAGAATTTAAAAGCCTGCTTTGTGAATTGCCAAACTTGATTCCTTTTGCCAAAGTGACCATGGACCCACATTGAGATGGAGACTGAGCGGTTGTGATGAGCAGAACCTACCCATCACAATACATGGGACATGTGCTGTAAGAAAGCAGCCGTGTTGGGTTAAGCCACAGTCTGTTATGGCAGCAGAACCTATCCCATACTCACTGTTAAGTTCAAGAGGAGGTTAATTAAAAATGCCTATTTACGAAACAGAGTCTGGGTTAATTTGTACATTTGGTCTAATCTTTTACATATCAGATATATCAATGTCAAAAATATAATTGCTTTTAGTGGTTATTAATGTATCAAGGCACAGTATGAACTAAGACATTTTTAGAGACTTCATAAAAATTTTAGAACAATATTTCTATTTCACAGAAAAAGCAACTGAAGTCCAAAGGTCATATGATATGAACCCAAGTTCATATCAGCAACATGTGACTGTCACAGGACTCAAGCTCAGAAATGTGACATGAACTTATTTCTTTCCACTCCACTGTACATGGAGATGAGGCTTTCATACTTTCTCTTTAACAGAAACTAGAAAATGTTCTCAGTGAGACTTAAGTTTAAAAATCTAAGAACGTCCCCACCTGAGCCTCAGAAATGGTCAGCACTGCTAAGTCTAACCACCTGTATACAGAGTAAAGATGAAGGCCTGTCTTCTTCTGAAACGTGAGGAACACAGACCAGGAAAGCACCGAAGACACTCAGTGTCCTAGAGTGATAGCATGGAATTCTTTTTTTTTTATTGTCCATAATGAGTTACAATATTTAGTGGGCAAACAATGAGTTGTTATCCCCAATTCCCCACTGCCCTCCCCTCCCCACTCCGCTGGATAACCTCCTCCATGGGTCATCTGGATCAGTCCTTGTGAGAGGGGACCATGGATAGCCTAGTATTCAGCCAGGTTCTCCTGGCCATGCCTCTGGATAATCTCCCCACAACGGAATATGCTCTGAGTTATCATGCCCTTGCTGAACTTCATGATGACTTAGGTTCAGGCTTTGATTTATCATAATCACCTAGTAGGTTCAAGTTGAGAAAAATGAATTGTCAAAAGCAGGCAATAAAAATTGCAGGTACAAGCAACCATCAGGATGATAAAGCTGTCACATTCTTACACATCAAGCCACAAACGCATTCCCTGCATCAAGAGTTCTGGTACTTAATATTGTTTGCTGAGGCAGAAAAGCTCCATTTAGAGTGTTGCTCTTGGCAAAGACACATGTGAGAGAGATTTAGTGGTGCGAGTTCATGATTTTACAGAGAATTCAGGAAAACTGTCTTGAGAGATATCTACTGGAACTAGGGGAAATCTGTCAAATCAGGACTGACATACAGAGCAGCGAATTTTGCAAAAAATACACTTGGTTTTGGGTGTGGAGGAACACGAGAAATCAACAACAGTTTAGTTTTATTTTTCAGATACTTAAGCCACACACTTGGGTGATTTCCCTCAAAGAAGCTCTCTTTTTGTAGATTCTCAGGAATGAAAGGGGATCATAGATTAAAAAGAGAGAGAAGGCTGGAGAGATGGCTCAGTAGTAAGAGCACTTCTTGTGCAAATAGGAGGGCCTGAGGAGGCCTGAGGGACTGCTCTAGTTTCATAACCAAGACCCATATAAACAGCTAGGTGGCCATCCACATCTGTAATCCCAGTCTGGTAGGGGAGCAGAGACCCAAGAATGAAAAAATGGTAAGTACTGGGATAAGCAAGACTCAGGCTCAAATAAGAGCAAATAAAGCTGTATACCAGCCTTTTTTCATCTGGAGTGCTGCTTCCATAGAAAGCCTGACAACCTGCACCAGAGTGATGGAGACAGACATTGAGGATACTCAAAACCCACCAAAGCGGCGATCCAGAAGCTGCTGAGAGCTCAACACTAAAATAGATTTAAAACACACCCACCCAGGCTAAGGGAATTTTACAGAAGAGGGGGAGGAAAGAACGTAAGAGCCACAGAGTGGGAGGGAATATGCAGAGGCATTCTCCTCAACCCCCACCCCACACACAAAATGAATGACTGCTATGCTCACAACTCATAACCCACAACTCCATGGTGGATGTCATCAATCACTAAGGAGGGCCTTCAGTGGAGTGGGGCAGGGAGGAAGGAAATGGGGGTACCAACACATGATATATATTCATACACAGTTTCTACTAAATTAAAGAAAAAAATCAGTACACATGACATGCAGTTCAGTTCACTGCAGC
>PVHP010035359.1:0-18536 GCA_004024765.1 Zapus hudsonius | reverse complement strand
AATCCTTCTGAATAAAAAACGAGATTGCTACAATCCTGTGACTCAAGAAACTCACTTTGCCATGGGACATGGATAAACATTTGGTTTGTGTCTGAAGGAGAACGGCTCTCCTACAAATGCCACAAGGACTAATCCAGACAGGCCACGGAGGAGGATATCCAACTGATCAGGGATGGGGAGGGGGGGAATTGGGGAATTCGGGATAACAACGCATGGTTTGCCCACTAAATAATGTAACTCATTATGGACAATAAATATATATTTTTTAAAAAAAAGTATGGTGTATGCGGTGCCTAGAACTTGTACAGTGTGTGGACTGAGATACATTCTGCTTTCTTTCCATGGCTTCTGTTTCTACACTGACCAGGGAAGACAGAAGTGGCTATAAGTTCAGTGAAATGTGAATCTGATAGTCACCACATTATTTTTTCTGAGCTATACATAACTTCTGTGTTCCTCAGCAACATAACCATCTGAAAAAATCTCGGAATTAGAAAATAGTTGAAATTATTTTTTCTTGACATTATTGTCAAAAAATTTTTGGTAGTATATATTTTTATTTTTTCAGAAGGGGAAGGAGATATACAATCACTAATTTTGATAGTTCTGATCAAAGTTAGCAAATTACTTTCTGATTAATAACCTTTTTATTGTACCGTGTACATTTCAGTCATGGTGGACTCCGTTTCCTTTCTACATTTAAAATTTTATCTTTATTTGCAAGGATAGAGAAACAGAGGAGGTGGAAGAAAAGAAGAAAGTGAAGGATAAGGAAGAAGAATTTTAGAAGGAGGGTGTCATGGTTTGATCCAGGTGTCCCCCACAAACAAATGAATGTGTTCTGATAGATCAATCCTCAGCTGATGACAATTCTGGAATTAGAACCTCACTAGAACTGTGTTGTTGGGGCGGGCTTTTGGGGGTTATAAGCCAGCTCCCCCTTGCCAGAGTTTGGCACACCTTCCTGCCGCTGTTTGCAGTGCTATGGCGGAGGTGATGTCCAGCCCTCTGCTCATGCCATCGTTTTCCCTGCCAGGATGGAGTCTCCCCTCGAGTCCGTAAGCCAAATAAACCCATTTCTCCACAAGCCGCTTTTGCTTGGGTTCTTTCTGTGCAGCAACTAGAATGCTGACGGCAACAGAGGGGAAGGAAAAGAAACAGAAAGAGAAGAAAGAAGAGAACATACCAGGGCCTCTTGCCATGCAAATGAACTCCAGATACATGCATCACTTTGGGTGAGCACTGGGGAATTAAACCTGGGCCACCAGAGTCTGTGAGTAAGTACATTTAACCACTGAGCCATCTTTTCAACACCATTATTTCTCATATTAGTAAATTATGTTTTTTTCTTTATTTCAGGTTCCCTGGTCATAAAATAGTCAATCTTGTTTATCCTTTGAAGGGACTAATTTTAACTTCACTGACTTTTAAAAATCTTTTTAAAAACAATTTTCATTAACATCTGCCCTAATGCTCATTACTTCTTTTATTCTTTTCTTTGGTTTTAAAATATTTTTTTAATATATATTGATTGTCCATAATGAGTTACATTATTTAGTGGGCAAACCATGCGTTGTTATCCCGAATTCCCCAATTCCCCCCCTCCCCATCCCTGATCAGTTGGATATCCTCCTCCGTGGGCTGTCTGGATTAGTCCTTGTTGCAAGGGATCCTGTATATCTTAGTACTCATCCCGGTTTTCCTGGCCCAAGTGTATTGTTACTGATGGGTGCCATGCCTCCGGACAGTCTTTAATTTTATAGATCTCTAATGTAGAACTTACAATTAATTTGATAACTTTAATTTTTTCAAACATATGCAATCAATGTTCAACCTTTCCTTGTAATTGCATTAGGTGCAGCCACAAATCCTGATGTTTCTTTTCTTTTTTCTTTTAAGATGAAAACTACTTTGCCTTTTGCCTAGAAGCAAAACTAGTGAAAAATCAAAGTGTAAAAATTAATACAATTTACATCATGGGCATTCCAAATCAAAATAAAAATAATAATAAAAAAGAATGCATATACATAAAACTTCATCAAAAACACAAAACACTTGCTTGCAATTGAGTTCAACGTGTTAAGATATCTCTCGAGATTTTGCTTGTGCTATTTTGGAGCTGTTGTTAAATGTCTGTGCTTAGGAATTTATAATGATCTTTGTGTTGCTGACTTCTAGAAGTCTTCGGGGAGATGTGGAAATAGAATATGAAAATAAGAGACATTTTCAATTCTAATCATCGATAGAGAAAGAGATCTTCTCAAATAAAATATAAATATACAAAGAAAATGGAGAATCCCTACTGCCTGGACATTTGTTTCCCAAAAGGCAGCCCACCCTCTGTACATAGCCTCTCTCAGCTGGCTCAGAAAGCGGCTTTCTAAGACCCTCATGGTCAGACTCTTGGACCAAATGTCATCTTCCTATTTGTTTGAGTAGACCAACTCTGAGAATGGGTGGGGATATTTCTCTACCTTTTTAAAGGCAGAGCTCTCACTAGTGGCCTAAGACTCATTTCTGCTTCTCTTCCTTTCATGGGGCAGTCTCTATTTCTCTGCCTCCTACTTTTACTTCGAATAAGGACTTGCTTCCTTGTGTCTTGCATTTTTTTCTGCCTTTTATCCTAACTCTTTAATCAAAAGAGATAACTCATCCAACCCCACGTCATACACTGCTGGTGTGCAAGCTTGGGTCTCTAGTAATAATCCTGGACTCATTTATTTCTCCTTGAAAGTCTATCAGGTTTTGCTTCACAAAGCTTAATGCTAATTACCTAGATGCTGAGGACTACTGCCTTCTTCGTGTAATGATGGCATTATCCTTATGTAAAGTTCCTCTTTATCCTCCATAACTCTCTTTTCCTCAGGCTTCCTGGTGTGAACTCCCAGGATCCTATTATTTGGATCATGTTTTGCCTTTTCCCCCCAATAGTTTCTATCTTTTAGTTGTTGAATGTAGGCTAATAGTGTTTAAAGTGATAACTGATATAGCTGGATCAATGTCTAGAGCAATAATTGGTATTTTGTATTCAGTATGTTTATTCTTCTCTTCTTGATCCCTTCTACTCCTTTTCTCTAACTTTAAACGTTATATAATTTACTTATTCATTTTCTCAGTATATTAGTTATACATCTTTTATAAAAGGCCGTTTTTTTCTACTGGATGACCCTGAATTTTAAGACATACATTACAACTCCCTGAAGCTTTCCTCAAATATCTATATATCATTTTATGTGTGATATAAATAAATACTGTCTGCCAGCATACTCCAATATGCCTCACACACCCCTCATCACAGTTTGGGCATTTCTATTAACCTAGGTCAGTCAGGTTATGGAAAAATAATTTATTTGATTGCAGACCTTGTTAAGACAGAATGAGCTATGAATATTTAAAATGATTACTTTTCCCCTTCCTTTGCTTAAGCTAAGAAGATTTCTTCCTGATCTTCATTATGAAACCCAAGAGAAGTCCTTCGAAGTTGGGTTTACTCTAAGACTGCTGCATTCTGAGTTATATCTCTGCAACGCCTCCACATTCAGCTTGTGTCTACTGATTTGCTAACAAGGACTGGGGCCCAGGATGCTTCTGTACAGCTTTCTGTTCCAGTAAACTTTGCTTCTCTTTCTCAGTTCATCTGTCTCTCCTGTGGTCTCGGTTCTCTAAAGGATCTAAGAAGAACCAAGAATGTTCATTTGTGGGTCTTGTTTCTTGTTATAAAGATGGGGAAGATTCCTACCACCCTACACACAGGCTAGGAAGGTACTGAAAATAACTTGTATATTAAAAAAATTACTGGGGCTGGAGAGATGGCTTAGTGGGTAAGGCACTTGCCTCCAGTGACTAAGGCCCTGGGTTCAATTCCCCAGGACCCACATAAGCCAGACTCACAAGGTGGTGGCCCTGGTGTGCTCTCTCTCTCTCTCTCTCTCTCTCTCTCTCTCTCTCTCTCTCTCTCTCTCTCTCTCTCTCTGTATCTCTCTGCTTGAAAATGAATAAAATTTTTTTTAAAATTACTGAAAATGCCTTTTTTTTACTTAGAATGCTTCATTAAGGCTGACAACATCAATCAAGAAAAATAACCATTTGCAGATTTTTAAATGTGAAAGTCTTCAGTACCTAACATTGGGAAGCGCACCTTGTTGTGTTTTTATTTATTTTTTTCAAGATTCAAAAGGTAAATTTTTCTTAGCCTGTTTATTAATCGAAATATACAAAATTTCCAGAAAATGTACTATATCACCTGGTTATAATGCCTTATATAGGATATGCTTCCAGAAATAAGGCCATTCTTTATCAAGCAAGCTCAGACTAGAAGCCGTTTCAAACATTTACAAAACTTGAGTAGCTTATGGAGATTACCAATGCATATTAAGAAATCCTTGGGGAAGGTCAGTCAGTACAGCCTTCCAACATACTTGAGAATGTGTTAAGGCAGAAAATAGACGTTAAAAGTTATGACTGCCAGAACACATTTAGAATGTAATGGCAACCCATGAACCCAGTTCATTTCCTTGATTTATGTCTGGATTTTTAGGTAGATCAATAGCATTCAGAGGAAAGGTATTTGTAATAGCAAAATCCTTTGGATTGGGTCTCTTTAATAACTTCTTGTTTGAATTTTAAAAGCTACTTAATTTCCTTAGTATGATGTCAGAATGCATTCAGTTAATTTTCTAAAATCTATCATGTTTCAATTAAATATGACCAGGATGCATTCTGGAGTATACTGTACACTTAATATTTCAAAATATTATACTTCTCACAAATTTTACAAATATATTCTACATATCTTAATTTACTACTGTACTTTTGCTTATATAGGTTGCTGTTTTGCATAAATAGGTTGTGAGTTAAAGCTCCTAGAATTCTGAAGGTACAGGTTTTATATTTCACATATAATTGGTTACCAGGCATGGATCCAGGTTTCCAATTACTATTCAAGTTTTACATTGAATAATCTGATGAATTTCTCACAATTTTGAGAATAGAGGATAACTTTGTGTCACATACAAGAAGTGGACATTCAGTGCTGAAGCATATTGTGTATCTCAGTCAACCATACACTGCTGGGATGAATCTTCAAACCAGGCACAATTTGGGGGAGGAAAGGATTTATTGAAACTGCATACACACAGAACAGCCAACAGGCAGGAGAGCCAAAAAGAATTTTTTCTCCTTTATATAGGGTTAGGGTAGGGTCTTGCAACCTTTCCCCAGATTTAATGATTGTGATGGTTAAATTTTGTTGTCAATTTGATCTTTTTAATTATCTTGGGTGGGTCTCTGAGGATGTTTACAGGAAGGCAGCCTCTCAGCAAGGGGCAGGATGTAAAGAAGCTCAAAGGAGCTGGAAGTAAACATTCTTTCCTGTGTGGGCCATGCAGGAAGGAAATTCCAGAGACTCAGGAAGTCATTAAGTCTGGGAAAGGGTTGCAAGACCCCACCCACCAAGATTACTTGAAAGGTCAAGTTGACAACAAAACCTAACCATCACACTGTGTGTATTCAAATGACAATGCAAACTGGTCATCAGAGCAAAAATGTGTCAGCTGTCACCTCACCGCATGACCTTTCTCTTGCAAGGAGAGTAAACAGTCTATTCTGTCTTCTTAACTCCGTTAGCTGCAATCATAGTATTTGATAATGTGTCTTCAAGTTATTGTGCCAAAAGACAGTAAATTTGACTATTTCTTTGTGAAAGGACACTTAATCTATGAGAAGCCAGTTCTGTCTGAAGAAGCATCAGTCACTTGCACTTGGGTTAAGTCAAAAACACCATTTCCCACGGTAAATGCTCCAAATTCACTCCCAGCTTTAAAGAGGAGGCAATTTTCATCTGTTATTCTTGGTCATAATTTAAAGCTGCTTAATGATTTTAAACGTGCTAGCAATATGCCTTTCATTCACAACGGCAAATATCTCTCTTCCGAGAGACATACTCTCCCCAACAACACCTGCTCTGCAATTTCTGCCTGTCCCTCCTTCTAAAATAGAAGGCTGAATAATAGCTGTCAGTTGAAATGCCTTCAATCTCTTTTTGCACATTAATTTTAGATCGGTTTTTTGAGGCGTGCACAATTTTTCATGCTTGTGAAAGGTAAATATGTTTGGAGAGAACAAGTTTCCTCAAAGTTGTCAAAACAGAAACTGCAGATATAGTGTCATGGACGCTAAGAAAAATTTTGTAATGATATTAGATGTTTGAATGTCTGCTATTATGTTACTCCCATTGGCTTTCTGAGGAGCCACACTATGGCTGACTATATTATGCCATTTCCTTATTCTGATTTTCCCAACAATCTATTATTAAGTCATTAGTATATTTTAAGAGAAAAACACTTTTCACCAGAATGACTAATTTTAATACTATTAACTGTTACCAAAAGTGATACTGTTAAATTTCCCTGTTAGTATGCAGTAATAATATTTGACACTGAATCTTCCCATATGGCAGGCTACAAGGTAGATTCATCTCCTTTTCAAACCTCTTAATTTATAAGTGGTAAAGATACCTTAAAGATACCCTAGTTGTATGAAGGTGACAGACAAGCAGAATTAGCCCTTCCTCTAAATTTAAGTAGAAACAATATTCTCAATCTCTTAATATTCATACTAGATCATTCTGAAAGCCATCTTTACATCACTTATTTGATAAGACATATGAAAACACGCACCACCTGAAAAAATCATGTCTATACCGTGACCTCTCTTGCCAAATTCAGACAAAGAAAATTAGTCTCATAGTGATGCCAAAAAGCAAGAGCTAATAAAAAATGATAAACGCTTTCCATTGTGTAAATGCTTATTATGAACTTATAAAACAGCCAGACTTCATTTAAGTTTCAGACATTTGAAAGAGTGAAAATCAAGAAAGAAAGGAATTCCTACTCTCCTTAACACTGAAAATTATAAAACTATTAGCAAATTTTCTGTTTGGCATGAGAATGTGTGTGGTGTCCATGTGTGTGCATATTTGTATCTGTATGTACACATGTGCAGATGCCTTTGAGGTGTGTGTGTGTGGTCAGAGGTCAATGTCAGGTGTCCTCAATTTGCTCACTACCTCATTTTAAACAAATATATCCAGTGAGAGAGAGAGAGAGAGAGAGAGAGAGAGAGAGAGAGAGAGAGAGAATTTGTGCATGCCAGGATCTCTTGCTGCTGTAAATGAACTCCAGACACTATGCATATCTGGATTTACATGGGTACTATGCACCAAACACAAGTTGGCAGGTTTTTCAAGCAAGAATTTTTTTTTTTTGGTTTTTCGAGGTAGGGTCTCGCTCTAGTCCAGGCTGACCTGGGATTCACTATGTAGTCTCAGGGTGGCCTTGAACTCATGGCAATCCTCCTACCTCTGCCTCCCGAGTGCTGGGATTAAAGGCATGCACTACCACACCCTCAAGCAAGAACTTTTAACCACTGAGAAATTTCCCCAGTCCCATACCTCATATATTGAGACAGAGTATCACATGGAGCCTGGGATTTAATGATACAGCTAGACTAGCTAGCAATCAACCCCAAAGATCTTCCTACTTCTGACTTCCCAAAGAAGGGATTGCAGGTGCATGCCACCACCTACACCAAGGTGTTGTGTGGATGCTCGGATCTAAATCAGGTTTCCATTCTTGCATCACAAGTACTTTACCAACTCAGCCATCTCCCCAGACTCCATATCTTCACATATTCTTTTAAGGACTGTAGAGTGAAGAGAATCTTTGGGAAGCCTGGCCATTAGTCAAACTCATAGGCATTGAAGCTGTAGGATCCTTCCCTTACTATTCATTAGGAATGTGACCTTGGGCAGCCTATTTAAATTTTCCAAGATTTCAGCAGTAATAAAAATAATTATTTTTTTGTCTCATGGGTTACTTTTCTCCCATGGTTTCATGGTAAAAATTATCTACTCCAAGTGAAGTGCTGAGAACAGAGTTGCAAATTAGTTCTAATCCCCTGGGAAATTTAGAGAAGACACACAAGCAGTGGGAATCACATCATGAACCGCGAGTCATTGAGTAGATAACTACCATGAGTGTATGTCCTTCACTCGGATGTTAGGAAAGATTCTAAGATACAAAAGATATAAACACACAAAATGGGCTGGAGAGATGGGTCAGCGGATAAGGCACTTGCCTCTGGTGCCTAAGCCCCGTGGTTCAATTCTCCTGGACCCACATAAGCCAGACCCACAAGGTGGTGGCCCTGGTTCTCTCTCTCTCTCTCTCTCTCTCTCTCTCTCTGTCTCTCTCTCTGCTTGAAATTGAATAAATATTTAAAAAAAAAACGCACAAAATGAAAAATTTGCAATAAAATAGTACTCGGTTTTGTTTCAAAGACAAACATTGGGCCAGATGACCTGGGCTTAAATCTTAATTCAGATATTTGTGAGCACATTTGGAAATTCTCTAAATTCCCCTGATTCTTTTATTCATCACCATCAAGAGGAATAACAGTAATAAGGTAGAGAAGGGTTATGAAGGGGTAGTGTGTGTTACACCAAATAGTGCTATCTATAGTTTATAAATTTTGTGCAACTCGATAAATTACAGCTTAATTTTTTTGATGAACAAAGACCTTATAAAAGATTGATCCAGGTGTGGTGGCACAAACCTATAATCCCTGCACTCAGGAAGCTGAGGTAGGAGGATCATTGTGAGTTTGAGGACAGAATGGGTCTACGGAGTAAGTTCTAGATGAGCCAGGGCTAGAAGGAGGCCTATACCTCAAGAACTAATAAAATATGCATACTATAAAGAAGGTCTAAAATGGAAAGATTTCCACATTGAAGACATTATTTAAAAAGAAACTTTTAGGGAAACCCAATCAATGAAAGACAGGCAACTAAAACAAGTAGGCTGGAAGAAATTTTATATTCTGATACCTGCTACTACAGTGGCCAGGCAACAGAATTAACTCTTAGCCAGCAAATCATAAAACCTCACACTGATGTGCTATTCACTTCAATTACTTTTTTGTTGTTGAAACAATCATAGGACATGCACATGTAAACATAGATAGATAGATAGATGATAGATAGATAGGTAGGTAGATAGATAGATAGATAGATATGTGTGTGTGTGAATGCACACATACACCACACCTTCAAAAGAATACTCCAGCATGCTCAATATGATTTATTATTAACTGGCTAATTGTTCATAATTTCCTAGCTCATAGTTATTTTGCCCTTAATATCACACTAAATGTATGGTGTGATACCCTGCTAATGGAGCATGGAGGAAGTAGGGTTTTGCTGAGTCTGGCAGGCTTCTGGGACTGTCTCCTTCTGATAAGGAAGTTGAGGCTAAGTCTGAGGGCCCCTATAAATCTTAGCAATCCTGAACACTCCAGCCCCCAGGCAGGCCACAGCTGTCCCCTGAGACTAGCAGGCAATTTAAAGCCTAACTTAGTCCAGCTGCAATAACAAACCTGAACAATAAGGTTATATTTCCTCTGCTGACATCACCATTCTATCCATATCTGTATACATGTATAAAGTCACGTAGCCCCCTCAATTTATCTATGCAAATTAGGTATCCAAAGAATACTGGCCCCTACCAATCAAACTCATGAGATGCTCACAGATCTTGCTTCCTATGCTTCTACCTCTGCCTTTTCTCTATATAAACAACTGCTATCTATACAATAAAATGAGAACTACCCACTGCCGCATTCTCCCGAGAGTCCTCATCTCTCGTTTGGCTCACAGCTATTCCAAGCCTCTGCTCACCCAGCTCCGTGGATGAACAGGGAGTTGATGCATGCTGCAACCCCCTAACTAGCCCAGGGACCCAGAGTATGGTATAGTTTTTAAATACATTTTTATTTATTCATTCATTTATTTACTATTTATTGCTTTTTTTAATAAAACATTTGTACCCTTAGCCCTCCTCTCATTTTGGGGACCCAAAAGCCTCAGTCAGTCTCTGTGGGGGCGGAGGAAACACTTTGTTTCAGGCCACTGTCACCCACCTGCAGCTCCTTGAGCCCTGGTGGGCAAGACAGGGATTTGATTTAGTGTTGAGTTCTCTGTAGCCTCTGGATCTCTGTTTTCATGCTGTTTGAGTGACCATGGTGTCTGTCCCCATGTTCCTGGAACTGTTTTTCAGGCTAGCCATGAGGGCAGTATTCCCATCACTACTTCCTCTGTAAAGACTTCTGGGCCAGGGCAGAGAGGGTGGAGGTGACCCATTCATGGTAGACAGTTGGCTCTCTTCTTAATGTACTGATGTGACCCTGTTCTTCCCAGTCTTCGATAACTTTTACACAACACACAATGTGTGGTATCAACAAAAATTATGTCACACTGAAATAATATTATTTATACTGATAACACTCAAGGCACATTTGACATTTATGAGAACGGAGTTTATGGAAGTATAACATAAGAATTAAAGTCAGAAATGCCACTTGGGTAGACTACAGAAAGCTCTTAGTTCTAGTCTCAGAGGTGATCTCAAGGTATATGCTTAGGTTATGTGAGAGAGCAGGAGCAGCACTCAACATTGTTGATCTTGGGTCAATGGTAGTGGGCAGATTTATGTGAATATTTACACAGTAAATTAGTTTTCTTGACATTTACATTACTACAGAACTAGTAGTGTGAACAAGGACAAAATGCAGAAAAAAAAACTGCAATCAGAATATGCTGAGAATGAAGAGATGACAGAATTTAAAATAGAGATTAAAACAAATGACAATCTCAACCTCTTCATCTTGGCTGGGGAAATGTCCCAGTAGGTAAAACCCATGCCATGTGACTCTGAATGCCAGGCTTAGGATACCCAGAGCCCAGGTAAAAGCCAGAAGCTGTGGAAGGTTTCTGAAATACAAGTGAATCTATGCTGAGAGAGAAGTGAAGAAAATTTTCCAGGAAGCTCGGAAACTGAACACTAAGCACCAACAAGGAGAAACTCTACCTCCAACAGTCGTGAAAGATGAAGCCTGACCTGAAAGTCGTTACTGACCTCCGGATGTACATTATGGTACATGCACATGGACACACACACACACACACACACACACACACACACACACACACACACACACACTTTATTAAAATAAATCAATCACATTTTATGTATAAATGTAGACCACTGATATATTTTATTCCATATTCAATATATAGTGCTCAATCATTGAATACTAAGTTTTTAAAGATCAAAACCAAATTATTTAAAAAATGGAGTATTAAATTTTGTCAAAGGATAGACCCAAGATAAGTAGTCACTATTTAGCATAGGCCATTACTCATTATTCATTTTATATTAATATCCAGTCATTCATCTTCATAAAATTTTGATGTCATGTTAACAGGTTTTGGTGTCATAATAGGAAGATAGTTAAACAGAGAAATGAAAAGAAAGAAGCATGAATACAGAAAATTAAAGAATGTATGTAAATGATGTCATACATAACCTCAGTGTACTTTTGATAAATATTAACAGTAAAAAATACTATAGAAGAATTTTGCAATTAAGAATGAGAGGATCTTTCTAGGGCTGTTCAAAGAAATAAGTAGCTCAAGAAGTTAAGTAAAAGAGGAGTCTAAAATACTCTGAGATAAATTTTTTTATGGTTAGAAAATGATATCTCCCATCATATCAAAGCAAATGATGGGGGAAATTCTGTCTAAGTCCTTACTAAAGGAAAGCCTTCAATGAGGGACAAGGTTAGGACTAGACAGACACCCAATGGCCAGGCTGGTCCAGGTTGTGGCAAGAGCCATGCCAGAGGATTAACAGCACAATCAGCCCAATTTGAAAAGAAAGAAACCCCCTTCTCTAAGGAAGCAAAGGCCTTCCCTGTATAGAGGTCAATATCAGACATGGCTCTTCAACAGAAAATAATGGGAGCCCTTTATGAATTGGCACATGCATCTGGAGTTCATTTGCAGGGACTGGAAGCCCTGGTGTGCGCCTCTCTCTCTCTCTCTCTCTCTCTCTCTCTCTCTCTCTCTCTCTCTCTCTCTCTCTCTCTCTCTCTCCCCAATGGCTTTCTGATTAGCAAGGAACCCTTAGCTGGAACTGGGATACAAGGCAAACTCTTATGGAGACCAAGAGTCCAGATGCCAAAGGGAAGCCCTAACAAAGCAGGGGTTCACAAAGAGACAACACCCTATATAAGCTTACCAAATTAACAATGTTTATCTCATTAAACCTTTACTGATCTCACGCCCCATTGGAGATCCATTGGAGTTTGTATTTTTCAGTAGGCAGCGAGAACCTTGGAAAACCAATTCCACCAACAGGACCTGGGATGATGGTTGACACCCAGGCAGGAGATGAATCACTCCTAACTCATTATCTAGGGCCCAATCAAAACTTTTGAGGTAGTGATGAGATAAGCAAGAGACCTACCTCCACAGCAAGTCAGATAACCATAGAAAAGGTAATGGAGACAGACACCGAGTATACCCAACACAATCCAAAGCAGAAACCCAGAGACTCTTAAGATCTCAAAAAGTAGTGTAGACTTAAAACTCACCCAGCATGACTCAGGAAACTTTATGGAAGAGGGGGTAAAAAGATAGCAAGAGCCATGGTGATGGAGAATATCCATAGACATTGCTCCCCTTAACAACAAACAACACAAACACATGTGAAAAACTGGCTCCTGCTTGTACAATTCATAACCCCTAACCCATGGACTGGTCCAGCAATCCCACTGAGGAGGGCCCTCAGTGGGTTGGAGACAGAGAGGAGGGAAATGGGAATAGTATCACAAGACTTGTTCATACCATGTATCTAATTAGTAACAATAAATGAGTTTAAAATAAAAAAAATAAATATCCATTTTATATCAAAATAAAAAAAGAAACAATGAAATTTATCTACCTCAAACTCAGATTCAACAATTTTTTCAGTCCTTGGTCAGTTTGTGTACTGTGTATTCTCACCCATATCCTCAACTCAACTGGGCTATTTGAATAAATCCCTGGATATCAAATCGCACAATCTTCATTAACATAGTTCATAGTTCTAGAAGATTAATTATTCCTTTTTCATAAATATACTACTATACTTTTTATTATTTTTTATTATTTTTATTGTTTTATTATTTGTTTAATTATTGGACATATTATAATTATCATATTCTAATTCAATTCCCAATAGAAAACAATTTTATATGATATATATGTATATATGTATATATATATATCGTATAAAATTGTATATATCTCAAGTATTTAATATCATAGCACACATGACAATGGACATGTATACACAGCATATCGAGGCAGACAGAGGATGATGATCACTTCACACTCCACAGCCTAAGTCTTTCACATATTGATCAGACCAGGAACTTTCATCCCAAACACATGAAAAGTTGGAATGTAGGTAGAGGCTGTATAATAAGCAGTTGTGAAGGTCAAAGAAAGATACTCATTGTTGGCCCAGTAAACAATGTAACTCATTATGGACAAAAATAATAATAATAATTAAAAAAAGAAAAAAAAATAAGAATAATTTAAAAAGAAAAAAAAGATACAGGACTGACAGCTATCCATTACACCAATTGTCTGTTCATTCACAGTGTTATCTACAGATAACTCTTCTCATATTTTCATCTCTCCATTTCATGATATTACTTGTTAAATGTTCTGCAATGATTAGATATGAATGCAAGCTTTGTTGCTTAACAAACAATAAAGAATGTTCATAGTGGTTATGATGAACCATTTTCCCAAAAGACTGCTCTTTGATTGAGGTAACGAGCATCAAGTTCTTTATATATCGGCTGGGCTTGACTTCCATCTAAAGCTGGGCTTTCCAACCTTGGCATCTACAACTGTGGTTTTCACAACCCATATTCATGATGTTCTGCCCACACCTACAGAAATTAAATCAGCAATTTAGAGGGCATATTACATAACTGACTATTTTACTTTCAAATAGTTTCAGATGATTATAGTACATGAACAATATTCTGAATTTTTTGTGGTCTGAAATACAAGAAAAAAAATCAATGTTTTACATTTTTATTTTATGGAAAGTTGACTTTATCTTCCCTGCACATCTATTATGTTGATCCTGAGTGACCTAACACCTGCCTCTGTTTCTGTTCCAGGCTAATTGGGCATTCATTCCAGGGCAGGTATCTAATTTTATGGATAATAGCTTCTTAATTTATCATGAGATAAAACCCTAACTTGGTGAGTAGGACGGTTAAAAACAGTGCTAATTAGAGGGAGGTAGCCATTTTGGGATCATTCTTGGTATGTATTTGTCATGCAAGGTCCAAATAGCAAATAAGCACCAAATAACACTAAGTAGCTTAAACAACAGAAGCTCATTTTCTCATAATTCTGAAGGCACTGAGGTCAAAGTCTAAGCATGATATGCAGTTTCTCCTTAACCCTCTCCTTGGTTTTACATGGCTACCCATTTCTACTGTCAAGAAGATGTCAGGGGGATTCTAGGAAGATGGTGGAGTGCTAACAGCTCCAGCGCAGGCAGAGGTGAAATACATCATCACTTCGATAACTTAGGAGGTAAAAGAGAATTTTTAACTTGGTAGTGAACTTAGGTACAGGCAGGGATTCCACACAAGCAACTTGAAACTCCAGCGGACACATGGCCAGATGGAGGGTCAGTGCACCAGCTAGCTGCTGCAAATGGAAAAAAAGAGAGCCCATTCCAACTTTGGGCTAATTTTTCCCCAACTTTTTTGGGGGCAAGAAAAGCTTAGATTAGGTTAGCAGCAAGCAGAGTGAGTGGGAAGTCTGAAGGTCTAGCCCCAGCACTGGTCCACTCTTCCATCACCAGCCCACAGGACCCAACAGCTGAGCCCAGAAACCAGAGATGAGGAGACAAAACGAGAAGCAGGCATATCACAGCCATATCTACTCAGGTTTTTACACGTGTGAAGAAAAGAAAGCAGAGGAGACAGTGCAGTGTAGGGAAGGGAAAGAGCTGGTCCATAGTGTGCTCACAGCAGGCAGCTCTGTCACCTGGGGGAAAGGGCAGAACTGACCACCTTGGCTCTGAGCAGGTGCAACTCTAGTCTAAATGGGGCTCCCCTACTGCTCCCTGCTCCTGCAGAGGCCCAGAGAGTTGCTCCACCCTCACCCACAAATGCAGTCTCACCATAGCCCAGTGTCTTCTCCCCACTTCCTCCTAGCCTGAGTTCTCACCACCTCAATCCCCACCCTTTCCTCCAGCACAGCACCTAGGCATGGCCACACCAGGCCCCCATCCTCACCTGTGCATTCTAGGTGTACAACAGCCAGCAGGCTTCAGGCTGTGGGCTCTTCCAGTCATCTTCACACAGCCCCAAGTCCCCCACCCTTGCTCAGGCCATCAGGGCCATCAGGTTGAAAAGGTACTAAGCCCCAACCCTGGTGGACCTGACACACTTGCCAGCCCAGCCACAGATAGGAGGGCACACAGTCCAAGATAAACCAAGTGTGTGTCCAACTCTCTCCATGGAACCCAGCACACACCCTGTCCACACAGTTGAAGTATACACATCACAAGACACCCTCAAACCACTCAAACTAGAAACAAAATGGGCAGATCTCAATGCAATTAGAATATATCAACTGAGGAACTCACACCTAACCCACCAAGTCCCCAGTGGGAAGACAAGAGTAAAACTATCAAAGAGCAGATTAAAGCCAGGGATGAGATGACACTAAGCCCTGACCATACTGGCATGGATTCTATAAAGAGTTTTATGATGGAAATGGAAGCAAAAATTGATATGTGCCCAGAAAAGGTACAGAGTCAGCTCACAAGCTTTGCCACCAGAATTAATATAATTGAGAAGAAACAAATGGACTGAAGTAGATCAGTGATTGAACTAAAGGCAAACCAGCAAACAGCAGATCTCAAGAATCAGCTAACCAAACTGAGCAAATACAAGAATGAGTATCAGGAAACTATAAGTAAATTAAACCTTGAAATGAAATCATATCTCAACATGAAGATAGAGGCAACTCAAAAAGAGGTATCAGAAAACAAAAACCAAATAGAAGCAATCAGAAACTCTCTAGAATCCCTCAGCACTAGAATAAATAATGGGGAAGACAGAACCTCAAATGTGGAAGATAAAACAGAAGAGAATGAGAGGGAAATCAGAAATATGAATAAGTTCACAAAAGCAAGTGAACAAAATATGAGGGACCTGTGGGATACCTTAAAAAGACCTAATCTCAGGATCCCAGGGATCCCAGAAGAAGAAGAAAATCAGGCCAGGGACATAGAAAATATTTTCAACAGAATTATTCAAGAAAAACTTTTCTTATCGTACAAAAGAAAGACCTGTGAAGGTACAAGGCGCCTACAGGACTCAAATCAGATTTGACAAAAGAATAAATTCTCTATGGCATATCTTAGTTACAATGCCAAATATAGAAAATAAAGTGAAATTCCTCAAGGTAGCAAGAGAAAAAAATCCCATCACCTACAAAGACAATCCCATCCGACTTACCTCAGACTTTTTCCTTGAAACCTTGAAAGCCAGAAGCGCTTGGAACAATGCTCTTCTAGGCCTAAAGAAGTATGGCTTTCAACCTAGACTACTGTACCCAGCAAAGCTAACCCTCACAACAGATGGAGAATTGAAAGTATTCCATGAAATAAGCCTGCTCTACGATTATTTGAACACAAAGCCAAACCTACAGAAGATACTACAGGAGATTTTCCATGCAGTTGAGACAAGCAATCTATTTCAAGAAAGGAATAGAGAACAAACATGGTAAGCAATACCAGTGTGCTAATAATAGCAGTTCGGGCATCAACCCTCATAATCCCTCCAACATGGTAGGGCTTAAAGCAAACCTTACAGTTATAACTTTGAACGTTAATGGACTCAACTCTCCTATAAAAAGATATAGGCTAGCAGGGTGGATGAAAACAAATGGGCCTTTCCATCTTCTGCCTTCAAGAAACACATCTTATCTCTAAAGACAGTATTATCCTAATGGTAAAAGAATAGAAAATGATTTTAGAGGCATGTGGGAATAATAAGAAAGCGTGTGTAGCTACAATAATATCTGACAAAATAGACTTTAAACCAAACTCAAGCAAAATACTGATGGCCACTTCTTGCTCATCAAGGGAATGATTCAATAATAAGATATCACTTTTTTAAATATGTATGCATCAAAATCATTGGCTCCACAGTTCATAAAGCATAATTTACTCAAAAACAAAACAGACATAGACTCCAATACCACCATAATAGGAGACTTTAATTTCTCCACTATCATCCCTAGATAGATCATCTAAAGAAAAGGTCAGCAGGGAAATAATGGAGCTAAACAACACCATACACCAGGTAGGGATATCAGATATATACAGAATATTCCATCCCATAGACACAGAATTTACATTCTTCTCAACAGCACATGTAACCTTCTCCAAATTTGACCAAGTATTAGTGGCACTATTTGGGGGAGGTGAAACCTGTCTGAGTGAGGAAGGTAATCTAAGCCAACCTTAAGGATTATCGCCCAGCCCTGCTTCCTGACTGCCACTGTGATGAACCAGCTCCCTTGCTCTTCCACCCACATGGATGGAACTCATGTATCCATCTTGTCTTTGCCTAGATTGACTGAACCATGGGTGAAAATACAGCCTCCCTCTCTTAGGCATTTCATCACACCAATGAGAAAAGGAATAAAAAACTTTAATGACATCTTTTGTGGTAGAGCAAATAAAATTCATAAAGTCTCTTAAAACATGAGTCATGGGTTTTCTCATGAGAGTGTGTCAAAAGTTAAAATTAAAAGGACTATCCCCCTTCTGTTAAGGCTACACCACATGGACCCAAGAAATGACTTTCACATCTGTACACAGTTAAAGGGGCCTCCAGCCCAGTGGGCTTCTTGGGCCAGGTTATTGCTACTAGACTTACCTGGTGTGTGGTCGGAATCTGGACTCAAGGCCTGCGTAGGAACTATGCTGCCAATGGCCCATCCTAGTCCACAGTTGGGGTCCTCAGCGAGACTGCAGGCTTCTGCCCAGCTTCCTGAGGGGGCTTCAAAATTGCAGCTGCCTGTGGTGCTTGTATAATGTCCTAGTGACACAAAAAGTTCACATGAGTTTCAGGAAATATCTACCACATTCTTGTCCCGTCACATTTTTGTTGATTTTAAAAGGGTTTGCATAATTTACTTCCTTATAATTAAATTTCAAACAATCAACATGCTTGCATTCACTGCTGATATCTGATACAGTCGGTACTGTCTATGAAGGGATCTAAAGCAGGACCTGAGTAATGTCAGTTATACTTTTAGGAATTATCTGGATTGGCTCATAATATTCATGAATGATGCCTAAAACTGAGTCTTCACATGAACAGTGAGCACAAAATGATAATAAAAATGGACAATTCAGTTTGAATAAACAAGCAACATCATTTTTTTCTGGATTCTCTGTTAACCCTGGGCAAGTAGTATATAGGACACAAATATGATGTGTACTATGCCAGTCACCAGAGCATAACATTTCAAAACAAACTACCACCAAAGAATGAAAAAAATCTCTTCTAAAAGTATCGATTGATAACTCATTGAAAATTGC